>CM073761.1:107429553-107725563 GCA_037127475.1 Arma custos
GTTCATTTATGGAATTCAAAATTCACTCTACGTTTAAACTCAACATATATTTCTATTTAAATCAGTGCGGACGATGTCGCGGGCAAAAGCTAGAACAGTCCATTAATAATTATTTAACAATTTTATTGTCCTAATATATCACTTAAACAATTAAACCGTTTTTGAGACGCCCTTAGAATTACCTATGCATGTTATATTTCAGACGTTAGGGTACTGGAATAATAAAACAAGAGATATGTAAAGAAAATTCAATTCCTTGTGTAAAGGTAATAACTAATAAAAAGTTCTATCGACTCTTTCCTTATTTATTAATAAATTATTTTAAAAATGGCTCCATTTTTATTATTTCTTTTAATAATCTTATCGAACTTTTATTTCTACAACTTAATTTAGCCATAAATGCAACTTCTGGTCACGAAAGATATAAATTTTTAAAACGACCGTTATTCGAAACCCTTCCTAAAATTGCAAAAAAATTAAACAAACAAAAAAAAGGCCTCACTTAATGAAAATTATTAAAATTGTAACGAAAATAGAAAAGCCAATTGAATAATAAATAAAACTTTAAAATTTGTTGAAGGGATAAATAATTTAAAATTGTACCAGAATAACAAACCTATGAGGTAGTCTTGGGAAGATATGGTGGGGTCTGAAAGCTTTGAACAGAAAAGGTCAGTTCAAACTCGGCAATTGGAACGTTTAGGAAGGTACAGTACTGAATTGTCCAGGTGTAGTAAACCCTAAGTACGGAACTACCTGAAGATAATAAGGTAACTAACTACCTGTGTTCAGTCGTGTAACAGTTAAATATTCTATATTCAAAAATTTAGTCACCGCCGCCATGATCGGTTATAGCCGTCTAAATAGAAATCAATTGGAAATGCACCATATGTTCACTGAACAACTTCAATTTCTTTTCAACCGGGAACCTGTCTCCATCAAACTGAGACTTGCTGCATCTATCTGAGAGTCCTTTCACCATATTCCAGAGATGATAGCATTGATTATTTGAAACCGAGCGCCAGGGAGCCGGCTAACCTAGAATACCAGGTGCGGTCAGATTTGAGGAGACGACTTAACTCAATCACTGTAAGTCCGCCTTTTGTCATTAAGTTAACTAACCTATAGGACAATATAATTTCATTCACCGTTCGAGATAAAGGACTCCATAATCAAACACCATGTGGCCCAGATCGCCCATTGTCAGTGTGCGCCTATGACTATTCATTTCGAATCATAAACTATTATTTAATATTTCTTTAATCATACCAGTCAAAAATAAATCCATCGGTAAAGAATGCATTATCCCCTTTTATGCATATAGACATAAGTGATCTTATTTGTTTGATTCTTTTCTTATTTAATTGTAAACTTTCATATTTATATAGTTTCTCAATGTAAGTATTATTCTGTAGTTGTGTTTCAATCTAATAAACTCACATGTTTCAGTATTTGGTCTAATTTATTAAATTCATGGAACATCTTCACTAGAATGAAGTTCTTTGAACATTAATTTAATTTTAGGATCTTATTTACTTACGTCATATTACTATTTATAATTTTTTAAATATTTCTATTTAAAAAAAAATTATAAATAGTAATATGACGTAAGTCAATAAGATCATAAAATTAAATTAATGTTCTAAGAACTTCGTCCAAGTGTATTCATCGCATAAATTGCGAGAGCACGAGGACATGGGATCGGATGAGAGAAAAGATTTGTCCTCTGCCCACAAGCGGCCTTGGTGGCTCAAATGGTAGAGCGGTGTCACGGAGAGACAAAGATTCCGGGTTCGAATCCCGGCCGAGGGCCTATCTTTTCTCTTTAGAAATAAAAATATTTAAAAACTCAAAAATTGACCAATAATTATAAAAAATTATTAATAGTAATATGACGTAAGTCAATAAGATCCTGAAATTAAATTAATGTTCAAAGAACTTCGTTCTAGTGTATTCATCGCAAAAATTGCGAGAGCACGAGAACATGGGATCGGATGAGAGAAAAGATTTGTGCTCTGCCCGCAAGCGGACTTGGTGGCTCAAATGGTAGAGCGGTGTCACGGAGAGACAAAGGTTCCGGGTTCGAATCCCGGCCGAGGGCCTATCTTTTCTCTTTAAAAATCAAAATATTTAAAAAATCAAAAATTGACCAATAATTATAAAATATTTATTATTTCATTTTCATTTTTTTTTTCTATTCAGGCTAATCTGCCTCAACAACCTGTTCCAAAACTAATAATAATGTTACTTGAAAGCCGAATTTCCCCTCTTTTTTTCTGAAGTACCAGGCTTCAGAGACCTATGATGTACCCGCAACGTAAATTTTGTATAGGCAGGCCTTCAGTATAATGTTACTTCACAGTAATATTAGATCTGAAAAGTCTACAATTTTTTTTTTTATTATTATAACCAAATCATTTTAATATATATGTAATACATTTTTCCTGTTTTTAAACCTAATGACTGTCCATTTCATAATAAAATAATGTTTATTCTCAAATTGGGTTCTAATCCAACAAATACTGCTGCAGCTGCTTATTTTACCAAAAAAATAATAGAACCAGTTGAAGGGAGTCATCCAAACTTGAATGGAGGCAACTGGTTCACAAGCATTCCTCTCGCCGAAGAACTTTTAGTGTATAATATCACGTACATTGGAATGATAAAAAAAAAAACAAGCCACAGCTACCAATTAAGTTTACGGATATTAAATACCAAAACCGTCAAGTTGAGTCCTCGTTGTTTCTTTTTAGAAATAATGTAATTGCAGTTTCGTAAATGCCGAAGAAAAACAAACTTGTATCTTTGGTATCAACCTTCAATGATGACAATGCAACGAACACTCCCGGAAACCAGAAATCATTTTAAATTATAACTAATCAAAAGGCGCTGTTGAAACATTCGATCAGATGTGCCAGCATATGAACTGCGGGAGAAAAACAAAGCGGTTTGTATATTTTATAATATGCTAAGTATAGCATGCATAAATGCTTTTATTGTATATCAATTTAATTTTTTCAAGCACAATCAAAATTTCCCAAAAAGACCCCTATCCCGACTAGACTTCATGTTAAAACTCGCTGAAGAATTGTCCGAAGCGTGGATGCACATACGGCTCCAAATGCCGCTGTCGAAAGCATTGAGGAGCAACATATATAAATGTCTAAAAATACATGAAGTGACAAAGACAAGTAATTAGGTTGAAAAAAATGAGATTAAAATATCTTACTGCTCATTCTGTAGTTATAAACTTCAAAGAAAATCCAAAATGGTGTGTGACGGTTGCGGGGAACTTATTTGTGAATAGCATCACAAAAATTGTGCCCTAATTGTACATAAAAATTTAAAAAAATGTAAATCAATTTTATTTTTCGACTAATTTTTAAATATCAAAAGACTGAAATATTTTATCAAATAAAATGTGAATTTCTAAAATGATTTTGTTTATTTTCCTTGTCCCAGTGGTATTAATAATACTAATAACAAGCTAATAATAACCTTGATCAATGTGAAAAGCGTTTGAAGTGTAGAAAGTAAATTATTTTTGGAATCTTAATCTCAATGGGCTTGAAAAGCCTAGCATGTCCCCTAGCGGTTAAAATTAAGGGTGTTACTGTCAGGGTTAAACTCCCATGATTTGATTACCGGCGAAAGACCAATTTCGCCGCATCCTCCCTTAGTATTAATAAATAAATAAGTAAAAATAATGGTGAACAAGTTTTCACTTATTATCAATATAAGCTGTAATTAGTCACTTATCACATATGTAGAAACGAAAATAAACTATGAAATTAGTTAACAGTAAAGGGTGGTTGAAATAACATTTTCCTGAGATCGCCTCCTAATATATGATTTTTCACGAGCAACTTTTGCAAAAAAAACCTCGACCTTTGTCCGGGCAAATATGGGTTCATTAATGGATATATCTATATCATAAAGTAAAGGCAATTGACATAAATGATTGAAATCGGGTGAAAAAAACAAAAAAGCTATAGCGTTTTAAAGAGTTTAGCGTGCGGCGGCGGACAGACAAATTGTGTATTAAAACCCAAATTCTACGTGTCTTGGAACGTGAATACCAAAAGTTTGAGGTAGGGTTAAAATCTATTTTTTTCTTTGTTCAATTCCACAGCTTTCAAAAATAATTAACCAATAAAAAACATGATTTTAATAATTTGATGCCTTGTGCAGGTTACTATTTCGGCGAATAACTCTTTTTCCTTTAAAAATGATAACAAAAACTGATGCCCCAAGAAAGGCTTCTGTGTAGCGTATTAGAAGATTAAGAGTTGGGATATCTGTATTCAACTACAAAAGTATCGAGTAAAAGTATCAGATACAGAAATGTATCAGTATCACTTGTATTCAGATACAGGAAAATCCAGTATCTACCCATAACTAGTAAATGTATCAATTGATACAAAAGTATCAAGTGAAAGTATCAGGTACAGAAAAGTATCAATATCACTTGTATCAGATACAGGAAAATCCAGTATCTACCCATAACTAGTAAATGTATCAATTGATACAAAAGTATCAAGTAAAAGTATCAGATACAGAAAAGTATCAATATCACTTGTATCAGATATAGAAAAATCCAGTATCTACCCATCTCTACAGACAAATGCCACGATTTGAATTAATTCTTTCTTGCTATTACTTAAAACAGTTTTAAGTTTATACTTACTTACTAGAAAAATGATTTAAGTTCCCAATTAGTTACAAAATACTCGTATACATGACAATCGTAGGACCCATCTGGACTTACAGAGTAGAACTTTGGGTCTCCATTAAGTCGTCAAATTTCACTCATATTCAAACCTTACAATCCAAAAGCCTTCATAACATCCTAAATGCTCCTACTTTGTTACGAACAAAGTAATCCATAATGACCTCGATGTTCCATTTCTTACAGATTTGGCCCGAATCCTATATCAATCTTTTTGTATCAAACTTTATTCCAACTCAGACCCACTAGTTTCGAAACTAGCAACCCCTTCAATTCCTGATAATCCTCCGAGGCATCTGAAGAGATGATGGTTTTTTGTATTTTTTAAAAAAAATATTCATTGAGAGAGAGAGAGAGAGAGAGAGAGAGAGAGAGAGAGAGAGAGAGAATTTTAAATAATTTTTCATGAAGAAGTAAGCTCAATTTGTGTGATTTTCCGTTTGATGAACCAGATTTTATGTTTGAAGTTATGTGATTAAATTAAGTCGCAATTGGCAGCGGACTGCGCTGAGTCAGACATTGTGGGATAATTTTACCAAAACCGACCCTAAAATTTATCTTCTTAAAACGGCTCATTAAAGTCATCTCAACATACCTTTTCTGATCACAAGAAAAAAATCTGTTAATTGTAGCATTTTACGCAAAATTAAAAAAAAGACTGAAGAAGAATATACATAACTGAGTTGGATGTGAGCTACTACTTACACAGCCGAATGATTCTTGGAATTCTAATATTATTATTAGGAAATTTGATAATAATTACTATTAATTTTGTGATACTAATATTCATTTTTATAAATATTATATTGATATTTTGATTAACGCTGTTTATTATATATTATAATAAATCTGTTAAAACATAATTTTATACTTTAATATATATTAATAATGATAATAATAATAATAATGATATTAAAGTGAATCTGGAGAGTGAGTTAGAGAGCGGTTTGGTGACTGCCCTTCACAGCTGCAACTGACATTGAATTATGGGCAACTCTTTTTCCTGGCTGTATATCTGGGAGCCATTCAATCCTTTCCAGATCATATAGATCCTAATAATTATCTAAATGATATGGTGTAAAAAAAATGAAAGTTACACAACCAAAGATTTGCATTATTATTTATTTTATATAAAATACAATTTATCCTTAAATTATAGCCTATTTTCACGTACCATCATTAGCTATCAGCTAGACTATGTTCGATCCCACGCTGATACCTTGCTACGAATGTCAAAGAACTGTTGGATCATAATTTCAACTCCCGCAACATTATCAACTTTTTTCCTTTAAAGAAAATGGGCCATGGGTCGAAAAAATTGGTAATCCAATGGCGCGAGGATATGGTGGATGCGGCAAGAATTCGAACGTATGAAGTTCTTTAAATATTTCTTTGGTTCGACGGAAAGTCTGAAGACGAGCATTGTGTGGTTGGAATAAAACTCATTTTGGTTATAAAACTCCCCGATGGGCCAAAACATAAAAGAAACCCCGGACGCTGCCCACAGACGCTATAGGCGGACAAGACGGACCGATGATTATCAAGTGTTTAGGACTCTTCGCAACTTAACGCAATCTACGATCAGGTAGACGAAATCCAAATACTGTCATGAAGCCCTTTCCTCCGCGCCTGATCCTAACTCCAAATGACAAATCCTTCGGAAACTCTCACTTTATAAACCCCTTCCCTGTAGTCTTACCGGTTTTACCTGATGAATTGAACACACATTTTTTGTTTTTCTCAAGTAACTCACGATCTACTACTCTTATTTTCTCAATCGCACCACCATTTAACCACAATTTTTATTTCTCCGACATTTCACCCACTGACCTTATCTCTTCAATTGAATTCCCACCCTAATTCAATCGGTTCTGAAGGCGATTTACCGATTTACCGAAGGTGAATTACCGTCAAATTGTTAAAATATGCCTCCTCGAAATTCCAACTGCTCTTCTCTACATTTACAATTTTTCCCTACAAAATGCAGTTTTCCCTTCCTCCTGGAAAAAAGTAGTAGTCCATCCTATTACCAAATCGTCCAATCCCTCAAACCCAAATAATTTCCTGCCTATCCCTATACTCTCTAACCTTTCCAAACCCCTCGAAAGAGTAGTTCAATCCCCAATGTCAAATTTTCTGGAACAGTCCATATTGCTTAATCCACTTCAATCAGGATTCCGTCCTGGCCTTTCCACACAATCTTTCCTCGTTAAAATCACTACTGACATACATACTTCCATGTACGAAAAAAAACTAACAGTGCTAATTCTACTCGACTTTTCAAAAACTTTCGATTCGCTGAACCAAGCCATCCTTTCCTCTAAATTAGAATCTCTTTCATTTTCCAACAGTTCCATACTCTGGGTCAAAGTTTTCCTCTCGGATAGGACTCAAGCAGACTCCATCCCAAATCAACCCCTATCCTCTTTCCTACCGCTGAACACAGGAGTGGCACAGGGTTCTAGTATTTCCCCACTCCTTTTCAACTTTTACATTAATGGCCTTCCAAAATCAATTCTCCACTGTTCCCACCATCTGTACGCCGACGATTCCCAGATCTATTTGTCCTTTCCTCCATCTGAGATAATAGCAGCATTTGCCAATATTTATGGTAACTTAGATAGGATGAGTACATGGGCAAACTTGAATAAACTGTCATTGAATGCAGCGAAAACTCATGCCATTCTAATTGTTTCCAACACCCTCCTTAAATCCATCAACTCACTTCCCTAATTAACTTTAAATGATCACCCTATTGATTTCGGTACCTCTGCTAGAAACCTCGGAATCATTTTTGACCAATCCCTCTCATGGAAACGTTGCCCAAATTTCCCGTTGATGAATAAGCTCTCTAAAGTTATTTCACCGTTCCAGGCATCTTCTAACACTACCTATCCGTAAGCTCCTCATCACTTCTTTTATCTTTCCACACTTTGACTATGTTTGTGAGGCATATGGTGGCCTCTCGAACAGTCTCGAGGAGAGGTTGAGGCGGATTATGAACTGTCGCTTCGATTTGTCTTCGACGCCCCGAGGAGGTCCATATGTCCCGCCTTTACGTTGAGTTCCTAGGTTCTTAATTATATTAAACCATCAACTCACAACACCCATCTTATATCTATAGTCTCCTACAGTTCAAATCCTCTATCCAATCCCAGGGCCCTTCCGATCTTTATATCCGTTCCCACAGCTCCAAAACTTTTGAGCGTTCCTTTCTCATCCGTTCTATCTCTCTTTGGAACTCACTCCCACTCGATATCCGTCATGCGTCCTCTTTAACCTCATTTAAATCCAAAGTTTTCCTACATCTTCTAGTCAACTTAATCGATTGATGAATTACTGTAAAATTTCTTCGCTCATAATGACATCATTATTTATTTAAGCTATTATTTATTCACTTATTATTCTACTATTTCTTTGTATTGTAAATTTCTATTTCTTTGTCTGATTTTTTTTTTTTATTATACTGTTGTATTGCATTTTCTAATTCTCTACCAAAACATACCTGTTAGTTATTTACTTTCAAGATATTATGTAAATATTATTTTATTCCAATAATGTAGTCCTTTGGCCAGATATATTGTAAATATATAATATATCATATATATAATATAATAATAATATAATATAATAATAATATAATATATATAATTAGCCAGATATATTATAAATAAAAATATATTTATGTATTTAATTTTGTGCATTTCTGTTATTCCTAAGGGGCCCGGTTCCAGAATAAAATTACTTTTCTATTCTATTCTATTCTAAAATCACCAGAATTTTACAGCACTGTTTCTCCTTTGAAACAAATAAACGAACTAAGGCTTTTTCTGAAGAAGTCGAATGTGATTCAATAGACTTACCATAGAGAATGCTCTAAAGGGATTATTAGGTATTAAAATTTCAATAAGTAAATTAAAAAAAAAAAATTAATAAATTAACCGTAAGATATTTTTTCAGAGTCTTACAATCTTATTTAAGTTGCTTCTAAATTTTCTTCTCAACAGTTTGAAATTAGTTTTCTCTTGATCCGCGGTTTTTGTATTTGTTGCGGTGAGGATTTTTATGATATATTCCAAGCTGTCCGAGAAACCTATTGAATATTGATCAAGAAGGTGCAGTTAGAACCCTGTGAATGACAATAGGTAGAGGTTGGGGAATTGAGGAGGTGCCCAGAAGGTAAGTGGCCCACGGCTTAATGGATGTTTGCTTAGCCCTTGTCACACCTCTCACCGCTAAAAACCCAAATTAACAACATGAGCTGATCCAGGAGCTCTAGTCAGTAGCACTTTATGTTACTAGTTTCACAGGCTCATTTAATTCACTAAATGCTCCAGTCCCTTCACCAAATTCACTATCCTGTCTCCCATACTACTTCTTATATTAATCTTTTTTATATTGCGCATTCTTCCAAAGTGATTTAATATTCCATTGAGAGCCTGAAGTGGATCTTAGAAAAATTAAAACACACTCGAAATAAAGCTTCCTAACGAATCCAATATTGTAAACATTGAAACCTGCTCCACCACCAATTACACAACAGACACTAAAATAATAATAATAACAAAAAATAAAAAACTCTCATCCTTCATCCAATATCCTGAGAATAACTTAGTATTAAGTATTACTATGTAAGCAAACACAACATCAATGAAGTGTGCCCCAACACTTTTATTAACGCAACACATAAGGAAATATAAAAAATGTAATTAAGATAGCAATCCCTTAAAATGAAGCTCTCTTCAGCAAAAAGGAAAATACTAAACAGTTGTTGTGTATTATTCAATGTATAGTCCCTTCGGAATGGTTAACCGGTCACATTACGCCTCACCATAAAAATGGGAACAAGTGTAATCGTTCAAACTATCGCGGTATCACTGTTGTAAGCAGTATGAGCAGGATCTATGGTCGAGTTTTAAAGATTGGATAAGGAAGTAGAAGGGAGTATACAGGAAGAACATGCTGGTTTTAGAACAGGAAGATCCTGTGCTGATCATGTGTTGACCATTAAACAATTGCTACAGAAGAGATTGGCTTGTGGCCATGAACTTCGCTTTTATTGATATTAAAAAAGTATACGATACCGTTACATTTAAACTTCTATGGATGGCAGTGGAAAATATGGGAGTCAGCAAAGATCTTGTTGAAGCAAATAAAAGTTTTTACTCAGGAGCGGAGGCTGAGGTTGAAATAGGAAACTGTTCCACAGATAGTTTCCTGTTCATCAAAAGACTAAGACAAGCGTGTAGTTAATCACCCACCCTTTTTTAACTTGTATCTGGAGGAAGTTTTGAAAAAGTGGGTATGGAAATGTCGGGTTATGGGTGTATATGAGAGGAAACGTTATACAGTCGGCATTTTGCTGAACATCAAGTGGTGATAGCTTCTGAGGAAGATGATCTTATTTATATGCTATGGAAGCTAGGAGAGGAATACTATAAGTGGGATCTAGAAATCACCAAGAGAAGACAGCCTTCAATGCTTCTACATCTTCTCTTCCATTAGAACATTGGTCACTAGATCGGTGTGGTCTCTTCAACTACTTAGGAGTGTACATTGATAGCAAGGCAACACTTGAGACCGATATAAAGGAATAGAAACCCAAAGGAAAGAAGGTTATTGGGATAGTAAACTCCGTAATGTGAAGCCCAAGTGATTCGCTAGAAACCAAAAAGAGGATTTTTTACTCCTTTTTTGAAGGTGTAGAGTTACGTCCACACTACAAGACCGTTGCTTAGACCAGGTCTAGAAACGTGGTCAACACAGGCCCAGCTAGACGTTTGCGGAGCCGCTGCTGAGACTAATCTCCGTTGCTGAGACCAAAATTGCTGGTCTAAGGTCTCCCGATCCGAATGGGAGACTTCATTATTCGAGACGAGACACGGTCCAGTCTAAGTAGTATTCAACATTATAAATTGCGATTATACATTTTAATAATAATTATTGAAATTATAGGTCAACTTAAAATTATAATAATAACTCTATTATGTTAATTATAATTTAATTAAACTAACCAGTCTTAATTTATTTAACATTACATTCATTAATAAATAAAAAATAAAATATTTATTCTTGTTAATTACTACTATCAACCTTCTTGCATAAAAAATTAAAAAGAAAGAAAGCCTCAGGGGACGATGGCATCTCCAGGAAAACCATCTACCACATAACGAAAATAATAAATTTAATATTAAGGCTTAATTACTTTCTCTCCGCTTGGAAATTTTCCAGAACAATCGCCAGCCCGAAACCTAATAAAAACCCAAATAATTTTACAAGTTACAGACCAATTAGCATACTAAACATTTTATCCAAAATCTTGGAACGCTTGCTTTTAAAACGAATTCTTAAGCATGTAAATCAGAAAAAAACTGATCATAGATGAAAAGTTTAGTTTTAGAGAACACCACTCCACTGTCGATCAACTAGCTTGTCTTACCGACTTCATAATACAAGGTTTCAAGGAAAAAAACATACAGGCATGCTTAGATCTCGAAAAAGCTTTCGATACAGTTTGGCAAATTTCCTCCATACCTAGTACATATCATATATTCCTTCCTTTCTAATAGACAATTCCATGTTTAAATAAACACTTCTAGCTCCAAAGCACTTTCCCTACCGGCTGGACTTCCTCAAGGCCCCTGCCTATCCCCAATCCTATTCAACCTGTTCATATCAGATCTTCCAAAACACACAAAAGTAACTACATCCCTTTAGGCACACGACACCGCTTTGTACACAGCACCATACCGAATCGATACAATAGTAAACCAATTACAACAATCTTTTAAAAAAATCCATAAATTCTATCAAAAGTGGAAACTAAAAATCAATCCAACAAAATCGGCCGCAGTAATCTTCACAAAGCGCAGACCTAACATAGATCAGCACATCATCTTAAATTCCGACCACTTCCCCTGGGCTAAATCCGTAACATACCTAGGTTTAATTCTAGACAAGTCCTTAACATTCACAGCACAGAGCACATTGACAGGAAAAGCGAAAAAAACATCCACAAAATGTTTCCCTATTTTAATAAAAAATGCAGACTAAGTCCAAAAAACAAACTAATCCTATACATAGCAGTAATCCACGCATTGATAACCTATGCCTCACCTGTCTGGAATTCAACGTGCACCACAAATTATAAAAAGTTTGAAAGGGTACAAAACCTATGCGTGAGGATTATTGATAATTATCCCCGCTTCACGAAAATATCGACTATGCTTCGAGATCTTGAACTTCCCACTATAAAACAATATGTTTCAGCCCAAACAAAAGCATACTTCGAAAAAACTCCAGCTACCAAAAACCCATTAATCCAAGAAATCGGTAACTATGATAAGCATTCGCTACGACGGTACACGCACAAAAGAACAAAACCTATACTTATAACTTAACAAATCAATTTAGCAGGTATTGTAATCAGCTATCTGTATTTATTTTATAGTTATTTTTAATTGTTTATTTATTTTCTATTTCATTATTATTTTTATTTACATTTTTTTTATTATTTTGGATTTCTCGGCTTGTGCCGGATATATTCACCAACCCGGACCAAGGTCAAGGGTATGGCTTTTTTTTTATGGTTAATTCGGAATATTTAAAATTTTTCTAACGATTCTGGCAGTTTCCAGCATTACCGCTTTCTGTACTTCTTCCAGTCCCCTAATTATTTCCAGCGTCTTCATTGATCTAATCGTTTCCTGAGGAATTAAGCCATTGCTGGATACAATGATTGGTAGTACTTTTACATCCACCAATTGGTGGAGGTGCTTTAATTCCTCGCAGAGCTCTTGGTACTTCCGAATTTTTTGGCTCAATGTTTTTGAAACGTTGTCATCAGCACGAACCCCAACATCGATGATTTATTAATTTTCTTATTTAAGAGCAGTATGTGTTTTCTGTTGGAGTTTGTTGCCATGACCTGTTCCTGTATTGCCAGAAGGATTCCTTCAGTCTCGGGGAACATTTTTGCAGTGGTCAACCAACGGACAGACGCTTCTAAATTGATACCCGGAGTATTTAAAGAACTGTAAAACATCCCATGGAGTGGTTTACACTTGACCATGATTCTGCAAGGCTCTCCTCAGTTGGCATTACTATTGGATCATGCCGAAGCAAATTCAGTGCTGTATAGTTGCAGTCAAGGGCAGCAACGGTTGACAGCATCGGTGAACTGCTACTCATAAAATAGGTTCTAAGCCTTGTTTCTTGTTCACGACAGGCCTTCAACAGACTAATAAGCCCCCTACCTCCATGTTTTCTGGGCATATATAGTCTTGGCACTGAAGAGTTTGGGTGACGCTGTCTTGATTTAACCATTTGAGTTCTTAAGAAGTAGTAAAATTTTTCCAAATCTGTGTCACACCATTTTATAACTCCAAAAGTATATGCAAGCGAAGGAACAACCCAGGTATTCAAAGCTTTTACCATATTTCCTGCTGATAGATTAGTTTTTAGTAGTTTTCTGACTCGTTTCTTAAATTCCTCTTCAAAGGTTTCTTTGACCTCTTTTTTGAATTTTAGCAGCTGTGAGATACCAAGGTACTTGTAGGAGCCTGTTAGCCCTTACTCTGGATTCGTCTGAGGCAATTGTTCTGTTTCGTAGCTCCATGTTAATGGGTGGAATGCATTTTATACCTGCTGCCAGGTCTTCCTAGGGAAGGTAACCCTAGGTTGTGTATTGTATATGACCTTAATGTTAGTGTATTGTTTTGTGTTTTGTGCATTGAGTGTGTTAGTGGATGGTGTAGTGTACTCAGGAACCTGGGGGGGGGCGTATAACCCCAGCAACTGCACCCATCAGTTGCCCCTTGCGGGCTTATTTACATTATTATTATTATTATTTAGTTATTTATTATTATCACTATTATTGAATTATTATCTTTATTTATTTTTTAAGCGTGTTTTTTCCACATTGTTCCTGCTATTGTAAAACTTATTTATAAATGACAACTTTAATTAATTAAAATTACTGTTCTTTAAACATGCAAAGGAAGTCCGGTACATGTATTTACACTTATGCAGCTTGTATGTGTAAAATTGCAAATAAAGTTGTTGTTTCTTTATTTATTATTCTTGCGTATCCCAAAATCAAAGAATATATGATATTTTTCCAAATTTCAGTAAAAAAAATAAAAATACGATAATTGAAGGAAATAGTGAAAATCAAAAACAGCCTTTTTTAAATCTTGTGTATTCATCAATAAATAGTGCAGTTTATTCGCATTTCTCAAAAAAAAAAAAAAAAAATTAAAATAAAAGTTGATTTTTAAAAAAACATGTTATATAGAACGGTTTTTTAATATACAGGTTCTCAAAGAACTCAGAAAAAATACAGAATTACATTATAAAAATTACAAGATACATTAAATTATACTTAAAAATTATTTCTAGGAATCCTGGTTTATTTGGAACAATATCATAATCTGTATCACAGATAATTGCAGTTAGCACTGCTTTCAAACTAAAAAACTTTTTTTTCGACTATAACGAGATAAACTAAGATAGCGCACCGAAATAAAATAAATATATTTAAGAAATATAAAAGTAAAAACAGATGCGTAGATGCAGGTCGCGCTTATCGTGCATATCAAAATCCAACTTCAGTAATACTTTAAATAAAGTGCGAGCTCAATTTATATGCTAGTTTAAATTACCAATGAATTGCCAATTTTATATTAAATAATTAATAATAAAATATTTTTTTAAAATTACTTGAATAGACGCGCGTATTTCAGAAATACTAAACCTTTTTTTTAACCTAACTATTTATTGTAGGAATTTTCGGTCAAGACTGTGGTAGGATTGGGTCGAAAGGAGAGGGAAATAAAAGTTTATTCTCAAGAAATTCAGAAAAAATACAAATTTACATTTTAAAAACGACAAGCTACATCAAATTATACTTAACAATTATTTCCTGGAAAGTCGCGACAACTTAATAAATTTCATCTTCTTTATCACATATACTTGCATTTAGCAAAGCTTTCACGTCCAAAGCATAGCGTTGTGTCGTGAGAAGAGGGAAATATTAAAACCGACAAGGATCAAAGAAAGTTAAATGAACATTTCCACTGCATATATGACAAATACGCGCGCCTATCGTAATATTAAATAAATTAAGACCGGTCATTTTAATTATATCATAATTGACATCATTGAATTATTACAATAATTTTAAGTACACACATGACAACTTTAATTAATAAATAAAGTTGTTGTTTATTTATTTATTATTCTTACATATCCCAAAATCAACGAATATACGATATTTTTCCAAATTTCAGTAAATAAAAATACGATAATTGAAGGAAATAGTGAAAATCAAAAACAGCCTTTTTTAAATCTTGTGTATTCATCAATAAATAGTGCAGTTTATTCGCATTTCTCAAAAAAAAAAAAAAAAAAATTTAAATAAAAGTTGATTTTTAAAAAATATGTATGTAAAAATATGTAATATGTAAAAAATATAGTGTTGAATACTACTCAGATTGGACCGTGACCGTCTAGTAGTGTGGATGTAGCATTATTAGAAGGACTTTGGTTTGTCTCATCTATTGCCTAGCAAATGTCTCATAGTGTGGACATTGCTTAAGCCTTTATGGTTCGGAGACGTCGGTGGTTGGACCACGAGTTGCAAAAAGGCTGCAAGCTGTAGAATTGGATTTTCAAAGAATTTATCGCGTTTCCAAAATTGAGAGTGTGAAACACTCTGCCATACGAGATATCTTTAAGGCGATAATGGACAACACTGGGACCAAGCAGATGTCATCTGAGAAAAATGAGGCCCGAGAGATGGGAAAAGTGATATTTGACTTTGTCTCAGAGGAAAGAGGAAAGAGAAGCAGCCCAAGGAAAACATGGCTGCAAGGAGTTGAAGAGGTGATCAAAACCATTGTCATGCAAAAGCAAAATTTTGAAATGAAGACCTGGCTAGCAACACAGCGTTTTGACGACGACGAGGAGCTCCTGAGATCAAGGGGCTGAGATCACAGGCGGCAGAATTCTATGACAGGAATTTCAAAGCTTTTATATTAAGCCACCACTATGATAAGTGCCTGAATTTGAATGATGATTATGTTGAAAAGTAGTATTTTAGTCCCTCTTTCACATGTATATAATAAAATGTTTTTCTTGTACTTGTTTTTTTTAATTACAAAACGTTCCATACTTTCTGAATAGACCTCGTGTATATATATATATATATATATATATATATATATATATATATATATAATTTTTAATTTTCGTTCATGAGATTCCTACCATTTGTAATAATTAAAATGAAAATTGTTAATCAAATAATGAGGACTTTCTGCTGAAGGCCTAAATAATTTAGAGAAGCGTAATGGCTGAGGTGGTAGGCTTGTGTAAAGTTTATCTATTGGGGTGGCTGCCCACCCAACTACTCGCCCTTTACCCGAAGCAGAGTAAACAGTCCTAGCCAAAAGGGCTTCCCTTACCTTAGTACTTATCCCCTTCCTCTCTCTTTACCCAGCATCATTTCGTATATTCATTCAAAAGCAGTTTATTCTTTTATCTTAAATTTATTTTATATGAGAATTATCCCATCCGATATTTGTCATCCCTAATTGATTTCTTTATTAGTTATTTTAGAAACATGTTTGTTCGAACATAATAATAATAAACTCTCGTGAAGTGAAATAATATATAGTTAATTCATTGTATACTTAATAAAAATAATTTAATCAAATTGATTTAATTAACCCTCCAGGTCTCGTGCTCGATTCCGTGACACGAGGACTGGCGAAGTAAGAGGAATGTCTTTTAAACCCCATCAAGACACTCAAGACACATTAGCAACTTCATAACTTGGATTTATACATTTAGAAAATTAAAATAAAAAAGATAAACCCAATAAATTTATTAAAATTTGAAGTAAAGCTAATTTTAGTAAAATGAGTGTATATTATCGGAACAAAACATTTTGGGTTTTAAACACCAGCAGCTCTAACGCCTCATATCCACTTCGTTTTTTCAACATACCGCGCTCCGCGCTCCTCCTCAGTGGACACGCTTTGAACTCTAAGAAGAACGCAATAGATTCGTGGAAGGAATCAGGGAAATTCTCCCAGTGTGGACAGGTGGTGTACATGAACGTGCTGAATAATATGGGTCATTATTGTGTAGTGGAGTGGCTATATGAAATATGTTTATAACTTGTATTAGAATTTTATCAAAAATATCCAAGTAATGTTTGATGAACAATGAAGAAAAACAGAGGTCCATCACAAACAAAGGTGATGAGGTAATGTAAAAGAATGAAACGCTTCTGAAATGTGGGTCCAAACGTTGGTTCCAAATAAATAGTTCATCTCCAAATAAGATTTTCTTTCTTTGGCTACCACCCTCACCATTTTTTTCCTCATATATAAACACATATAGTCAACTAATATTATTCAATGTAAATTACATTTGACTAACTCGTAATTTATTCATTCTCATATTCCAATTTGGCTGGATTAATTGGTTATCCATCACTAAATGGTATTCTACTAGCTATTGGCTTAGTTTCATTTTTAAATTTAAAATTGCATTCGATAATTTAATTTGATATAATTTTTAAAATGTAATATTACAGTTTGAACATGTTAACTCTGTTTAGTTGTTAGTATCAGTAAATCATTAAATAGTAATTTCACTCTTGAGTTACTCAATCATTGCTTATGGTCATTGGCCAATATCAACAAGTGTCTTGCTATCTTGGAAATTCATGGGGTGCCAACAATAGCAGAGTGGGAGGGGAAGGAAAGAGTTGATCACTGGCCATGATTCCACTTCAACCGCTCCACATCAGATGAAACAACCAAGGGTATTCTCAATATTAAAATATGTCTTATACCTGGGCATGGATTACTACCTTAATGTTGGTGAAAATATCATTCAAAATAACAAAAGCCGGAGCCAAAAGCAATAGAGGCCGGACCAGGTAAATAATATTTTTGCATCTGTAGACAAATTTATAGATATGTTTGACGCATGTAATTTAAAAGAATAATGTTTTTTTGTCGATTGAGTCTGGGTTGAAAAGTACACTGATATCGATTATTCATACATTCTTAGAGATGATGAGTGTTTTATGAGGGGCGTTCTTTGAAAAAATAAAGGTAATTTAACTTTCATGGCCGGGCACAACTGAGTGCACTCCTCAGTCGGGCTCTTGAAATCTTCTTCGCTCCAAACACCCAACTTGCTCGATTCGAGCATCCTATTCAATTTACAGTGATCTTCAGCTGCAAAAGAAAAAAACTATCAGTGATTATAGTGTCATATATGTATTTAAGCATTTATCGTTTATCAACCAAAAGTATGTTTATTTATGAGATACAATTTATAGACGTTTACGTTTACAAAACGTTATTCAACAGATAATTAAACACCTAATTTTTTATCACGAAACGGATGAAAAAAGGAAAAGGTCGAAATTAGCAGTGTCTGAACACAAACTAAATAATATGATTCAAACCGATTAGATTTATTTTGCATATGTAAGTTATGTGTATATAAGAAGGATTGAAGTATTATGATAGCGTCTAGGATTAAAGTATATTTTTGTTCAATTATATGGAAACAGATGTACCTATAAATAACTGGGGTTAAATGAAATAAAGTTTTTTTCACTACTAACAGTGTCAGTGTATTTATTTCCCTCTTTCCCTTTTTTTTTTTAAGTCTAGTGTTCAGACATATATATTTATATATGATATTTCATTAGAATATCAGAATGAAATGAAATGACAATTATATAAAAAAAAATAAAAGACTAAATCTTAATAAAACATGTGTTACAATAATTATACTTCACTATCAGGGGTAGGTTACACCAAAGCCTTCATTATCACTCCAATGCTCATAAATTATTTTGCATATATATATATATATATATATATATATATATAAAACAACGAAAACATATATAATGAAAAATTCCCGAAAAATAGTGTTTATCTTGGGTAGTTTCTCTGCAGCAAACCTGATTACTTATTGGATTTTTTTCCTATGAATGGATTATGCAAATCCCTCCGAGCTCCAACCCATATTAAATCATGTTGAGCATTTACATTACCTTCAATTTACTTCTTTGTACTTCGGTATAAAACAGAATCGGGGAAAAGATTTTTATCAGTTTAATTTCTAGTTCTCTGATATTCGATTTTTAGTCTTAATAAAATCTAAATATATACAATCGTTTTTAGTATAAGAAAAAGTAAAAAAGAACTCGTATCACTGTATATAATTGGTTTTTAGTTATCTTGACTGTTATAGAAAATATAACAGATACAAGACCTTCGTTGGAAGCGCGCAAGAAATGGTAGACACAAGTGCTCAGAATGATGAGGAAAGAAAGAAGTGGAGCCGGGATAGAGTAAAGTGTCCTATCGGAGTGAGAAGAAGTCGACCCACATAGGGAGAAGGAGGTATAGAGATTTCGGGAGGAGAGAGATGAAACCTCCAAGAGAAATGAGGCAATTCTCAGATAGGAAGAATTGGCAAAAGGAAGAGAGGAAATGTCATGGCTGTGGTAATGATAACACACTGATGAGAAGTATCCCATTCCTAGATTGAATGGCATCTTGTATCGCCTGAGAGGAGCAACGATGTTTCAGCACTCTCGATCTCAAATCAGGTTACCACCAAATTCGCATGCTCCTCAGTGACCACTTCTGAAAGAGGAAACTACGAGTTCAGTCGTATGCCTTTCGGTCTTAAGAATGCACCTATTACATTCCAGAAAGCGATGGACAAGTTTTTGCGTGGCTTGGACGAACACATGTACCAGGTATACATGGATGACCTCCTGGTATTTAGGACAGAGGAACGGCATATAGAAGATCTGTGACGTATTTGTCCGAATACGGCAGTTTGAGTTGAGACTATCAAAAGAAAAATCGATTTTTGGACAACGACAGATGGACAACTTGGGCATACCATATCAGCGGAAGAGCTTTACTTCTATCACAGCGCTAAGTGGGCCAGCTACCCGTCTACCGGCCTATGCTACATACAGGCAGTCGCACTAAGGGTAGTTTCACAAAGAGAGCAAAAAAAATAAGAATAAAATTGGTTACCCGGTAGGAGCAGGTAGCCACCGATAGTCCAAGCAAGCGTTACATGAATGATATGTAAATAAGAATGAAACAAGGTCACGTCGTCTATACTCGGCTTTAGCAAAAAAAGAGAAAAGCATTACGACGGCATATATCGTCTTTAGCACTGAGGGCGTATGTTATGCAAGACGGAATATATGTCGTCTTTAGCAAAGGAGCAAGTTCCCTTGCGCTGTCATATATCGCCCGTAGCAGCTAAAGGGTTAAGGATGGGACGCACGGTTGGGTTACGGTAGAGATCGAGGCAAACATCTGAAAATGCATGCTGCAGCTATAAACTGAACCGGTCCTCGCATTCCGCGAATTTTCTAAACCGCTTCCCTTTCACCATAACGAATCAGGGGAAGAAAGACCAACAGAGATGGATGAGTTAGAAGCGGTTATTTATTAATGACAAGCCTCGGGAGGTTATTTGGTAGACAAAGACCATGGGGCTTTTGAAAATGGAGTTTTCCAAATATGAAAAACGTAACATCGTCATTATTTGGTCCCAATCCGGAGTCAAAAAGGAACAATATTGCCGGGTTCTGAAAGTTCAAAAGTAGGCGCGACCACACGACTTCTACGTCCCAAAAGTAGGGGCAGTCTACGGCTTCACAATATTTGAAGCTCATATACTCAATACTACGCATATACTCTCAATAGGCACAAAACTCTGGGCGAATATTTGAGAGTATTTCACGCGGACAAGGGATTTTGGAGGCTGATGCGGTGATGCCCCGGGCCATAGCAGCGTACAACCACTCCATCCACATGGCTACTGGTTTTTCCCTTTTCCCTAAGAAGGGTCTCGGTCTAAATGCACGGCGGAGGGATGGGGGCGGTACGGTAGTAGAAGAGGGCGTGACGGAGCAGCTAATCGCCAATAAAATAGAGCTTAAAAGAATATAGGGGAAAGCAGATGGAAGGATAACCACGGAAAAGAGCAAGAGGGTCGCGCGGGATAACCTGGGAGTAATAGATATTATGGGCGCTATCAGGATAGGTAAAATAGAATGGAATAGAATTCGATTAGGTCTAATAGAGCTGTATAATTTTATTTCTCTTGTATGTGTAGTTTTCTAAAGTGCAAAATCTATAGAAATTATTATTTAGTTAGTTCTTATAGTAATTATTATAGAAATAATTTTTGTGTATTGGGAATGATAATGATTTTTATTTTTTTTTTTAAAGAGAAAAGATATGCCCCCTCGGATTCGAACCCGGATCCTCTGTCTCTCTGTGACTGAGGATCCAGGTTCGAATCCCGGATCGAGACATATCTATTATCTTTTAAATAAAAATAAAAAAATATTTAAAAATCAAAAGAGTTGGCCAAAAATTATAAAAAATAATGATTTTTAGTTTAAGTTAGTAGTAAGTTATTTTATTTAAATTTTTGTTGAGTAAGCTGTTTCTTTTAGTTGTGCTTTCTTGTTCTTTTTTCTTTCTTTCTTCTTTGAATTATTATTTTGAGTTTACGATGTTGTTCATTAACTGGCAGGGGGGAGTTTAGATAGGACTTGATAGTATAGCCACTGATTCCAAACTATATTGTAAACATATGTAAATACTGTAAATAGAGGATTATGATTGAAATAAAGTCAGTGTTAAAACAGCTTTCAGGATTGATCATTTTTTCCAAATATATTCTTTTTTTTAGTGTTTAGTGCGGAGAAGCTCTTAAGTTATATTCATCCTATCTGAATATGATTAAACCTCTCTAGGACTATGTGTTTAAATTAAAAAAGGTGTTCCCTAGACCGGATATGGTGCTTCTGATATGATTTTAGTGGACTGTATATTATGTTTTGAATAGAAATGAAAGACATTCTGGTGATGCATAGTATAATGATTATAAGTACAAAATTTACAAGGTTTTAATTACTGTGAATTGCTTTGGTGGGTTCTGGGTGGCTGCTGGCTTCCTCATTCTCCACTGGCGCTCTGCTGGGGGTTCTACTCCATCATGTGATAAAGGGAGTTCATTACCTATCTATTCCTCAACCTGTACTGTACTCTGCCCTTGCTGTTGTACTACTGTACTGTACTGCTCTACCTGGCCCCTTTGTGCCAATAGTAGTTGGCCCAAGAAGTGATAGAGGGCTCAACTTCAGATATAGGAGGTAGGTGGGGTAAAATGAGAAGAGCGGTCGTTTTAGATTGATCAACCTGTAAGGAGAAATAAAATTATAATAAAATCAGTTTTACTACAAAGACTGCTGTATTATTTTTCAATCTTTCCCTTTTTTGTTTATCGAAAACAAATTGTGAACATTCTAGTGATGCCTAAACTCAGGACTTTAAATTGAAAAAAATCGGGGTAAGATAAACTTTTTTTTAGAAAGAAAAACATTTAATTTAATCATCATTATAATACCGGGTTTGCCGCCTCTTCCAACGCGCTTGTAAAGAGCTAATGCACAGGACGTGCATTTATGTTATGAGACCGTTGAACCACTTCGTCTATCGCGAAGATCGAATAATGTTCTCCCCTCTGGATCAAATCGAAGGATTAGATGCCGTGTCAAAAGTGTGCGACCTTAATTCAGGCTGACAAAGATATCCCCTGGCCGATAATAAAGGAGAGGTTTTAGAAGGCGTTGGGAGGGAGGCGATAGACCCCACTTGAGGACATATCATATATATATAATATTACAAAAAGTGTTAACATCATGTCCGATTGGTATATTTCATACAAAAAGTAGACAAGGCTTTTTAAACTATGCATAATCTTAAAATATAAGTCTTGAAAAAGATGTTATTTTGAAAAAAAAAATTGTTTAAAAGGCTTAAAGCCCTCCAAACAGGGACAAAATTTTCTCTCCCCTGCCATGTCCCACTACTGAGTTCAAAACGTTGCCTACTTAGTTGAAGGCTTTGTATATGTTTTTAGCTAGTAATGAATGGACCAAATGTATAAAATACACTTATTAAAAAAACCTAGTGTCACGGGAAAAAATAACTTAAAAGAGTTATTCGATTTTTTATTGCTGTCCCACTCCTTTTTTTCTCTACCCTGACCTGTTTGAAAACTCCCGCTATACTCTTGTAAACAGGGCTTTTTTGTACTTTCAAATAGCCGATATTACAGAAGAACTCCGATGTAAACAAATACAGCCGTATTTTGATTTGATTTCACCAGTCAACACAAAAAATCATCAAATGTTTGAATAAAAGTAACGAGTTGGTTTTCCTAAAGTTCTCTGCCCTAGTTCAATTATTTTGGGGAATATTCAAGTTTAATGACAAATCATTAGTACAATGGTAAGTAGCTTATGGCCTGCCGTACAATTTACTTTATTAGTATTGTGTAAGAGACACCAGTTTCCAGTTAGGCTCTCATAACCTCTAAATATTCTCTCCCCTGGTGGTATCTCCTCTGCCTTTTTTTAGTGTCAGGGGAGAGAACGTTGAAGCAGGGGAAAGAATTTACTTTTAAAGTGATCTCAAAAAGCCAGTAATTCGCAGGGGGTGCTCGAGCTGTTCACTGGATAAAGGTTCTAATAATAATCTTTATAATTTTCCAAAGTTTTTGTCTGCACTCAATTAAAACTAACAACATAGGTAAAAATTATGTTCCAACTGTTGGGATAGAACCTACAATTTTTTTTATTATTTTTTATCGATTTTGGGGCATTTTCATATGCACAATTTTGATTTAGGCAGTGGATATCACATCATGGTTGCAATATGTTTGTGTGATGTAGGTAAATACACAGTATTATTGGGTTTTTCATTGTGTGTATATATATAGGTTTCTACTTATCTTGAATGTTATGGAAATATATTGTGTTTTAGTTTTTGAATTTCAGTCCTTCCTGAACTTCTTAGACGACGTTTC
Source organism: Arma custos (assembly GCA_037127475.1). Lineage (NCBI taxonomy): Eukaryota > Metazoa > Arthropoda > Insecta > Hemiptera > Pentatomidae > Arma > Arma custos. The sequence continues at coordinate 107,453,237 of CM073761.1, forward strand.
GAGACTAGGTTAGTCTCATACTCATGCCCTAACAGTGAAAAAATAAGCTTTTAGTAAAACCATTAAATAGCACCTTAAAATAAATATAAAATGACACGTGTAAGTTGTAATAGATAGGGTGTACTTACAAGTTCCAAAGAATAGATCAGTTTATCGTTAATCAGTTACTTCGGAATATATCATCAAATGTTTATATTGCAATAGGTATGGTCAATAAGTAAGTAATCTATTTTGAGGAACAGCAGTTTTATTTAATTGTTGAATCATATTAGATTATTTTTATTTTCATATCATTAGGAATTAATTAAATTTCCATAACACCAGCTTAGACCTTAAACATCCGATTTTTTGTTTACAGCGCGATTTTTATACTTCTCTATAGTTATCATTTCTTTTATATTCCGTTTGAAACTATTTTTCTCTTGGTGTATTATTTTAGGTTTATCAAATTTAAATGTATGTTGTGTATTTCTAAAATGTGTAGTGAGAGCTGTTTGATCTGGTTTATTTTTTTTTTTAATTATGAATTATAACTATATTTGTGTTGGTACACTCTACGTTTAAGTATTGTTCCGATGTTCCGAAATAGGATTTACCGCATTTATCTTCACATTTTGTTTCGTACACGACATTTGATTTTGACTCTACTTTATCCAAATCTTTGATTTTTGTAAATAGTCTTGACACAGTGGCTGTGTTTTTGAAAGTAATTGCGGAGTCAATGTTACTTTTATTACCGGTGAGTGTTTTTGCTAGTCTTTCTGAAAGTGTTGGTATATGGGGTATTGTATAGTACTTTTTAGGATTGGTTTCATTTAGGTTGTTTTGGTTAGAAAGCGTTTTTGTTGTTTCTAATAAATTACGAAGGAGGCAGTGCGGATAACCATTCTTTAATAAGAGGTCCACTACGTTTGTTTTTGGTTGTTTTTGGTGTATTGGATATGATGATTTTCTCGAGCAATTTATTAGGTTTTTAGCCGTATTTATTTTATATCATTTGGTGCATTGGCTTGTGTAGTGTATGTATAGTTGTGATTCAATAATAAAAAAAAAAACCCAATAAACTAGATCAAACAGCTCTCACTACACATTTTGGAAATACACAACATACATACACACATAAAACATACATACACAACATACATAAAACTGCTGTTCCTAAAAATAGATTACTTACTTATTGACCATAGCTATTGCAATATTGCGTCAATATAATTTGATATCAATTATAATTTGATAATCAAATATAATTTGATGATACATTGCGAAGTAACTGATTAATGATAAACTTATGTATTCTTTGGAACTTGTAAGTACACCTTATCTATTACAACTTACACGTGTCATTTTATATTTATTTTAGAATGCTATTTAATGTATTTACTAAAAGCTCAGGGCATGCGTATGAGACTAACCTAGTCTCGAAACCTCGCCTAAGAAGTTCAAGAAGGACTGAAACTCGGTGTGAAACTGTGTGTGGTTAGAGTGTGTGTATTTTTACATATAAGTTAAGTGTATATAAGAGGATTATTAGTGTCTTGATAACAATTGATCATTGGTCTAGGATTAAGTATATTTTGATTCTAATATAAACAAGATGTATCTGTATATGAAGCTAAATGAAATAAAGTCGCTTTGCTTCTAATAGCGCCAGTGTATCTATGTCCCTATTTTCCCTTTTTTTAAATCAAGCTAAATTAAATATATATATATATATATATATATATATATACATATATTCACTCGAAAACCAAAACATCCATTTTTAAGGGCCCTAAGAAACGCCAGTAAATTTTTGACAGAGGGTATCTTTAATTCTTAGAGAACTAAATGACTTGTCAACAAATTAAAAATTAACGACGGGTTTTGGAGGAATTTTGTCAATAGATCTTGATGATTGGAGAGGGAAATGATTACACAATATGTGAGTGATACGATAATAATCGGTAATGATTTCACTTCCCTTGATCTTCAATGATGTTATTTTATATACTTCTCTTATTTTGTGTTTGTTTTTTACAAGTTTCTTCGATGGGTGTTGATTCATAAAGTCTATTGAGGTATCGTTCCCAACGTATTTTTTGTATTCATTGATAGATCTACGACAGTAATCTCTTTTCTTTTCGTGACCAATAAGGTTTTACTTTTTTTTATGTCTTCGATATCTGTTGAATGATTTTTGGCTCATTTTACTGCTTCCATGCACATATTATTCCACTAAGGCGCCAGAGACTTTTTGCAGGCACTCTTTGTATCCCATACAGTTGCCATGGGTACAATTTTTATAATTTCTATAAATTCTTCAACTAATTTATCCATGTTAGCCGTTTTGGAGATGGAAAATTAATTGTCAAACATCAAAACAATGGATTGGACATATTTTGTCTGGTCAAGAGATTTTAAATTCCATCTGATAGTTTTCAATGGTTCTTTTATCTTATTTATAAATTCAAGTTTCAGAGGAAAATGGTCGCTATCAAATAATTCATCAAAAGTATCCCACTTTAAGTAGCTTGCGATGCCAGAGCTACAGAAGGATAAATCTATGTTACTAAAAGTACCACTGGATGAAGAGACATGTGTAGTTTTATTAGAATTTAATGTAACACATTTTAGGTCTTCCAAGAGCATTTTTAATGTTTTCCTCTTTTATTAAGTTTGTGAGTGCTCCTAGTTCGTGGACTGGCTATTGGAGTCCTCCTAGGAATAAGAACGAATTTGGAAATAGGGCGAACGTAGTATGAATATCTTCATAGGAAAATTTTATTTTGGTGAAGTTAATAAATACTACAGATGCAAAGTTCTGTAACAGAACCGTGGCGGGACTGGCCGTAAATAAGTTTAATTAAATCATTTAGTCGAGCGATCGTGGGGCTGAGATCGTCAAGGATGCTGAGGTTGCGTCTAGACGGTGGCCAGCGTGGGAGAGGGAGATCGCGATCGCTCGGAAGGAGTCAGTCTGTCCCGTGTGCAAAGAGGTGTAACGTCGCAGTGTGAGAGGTTGGAGACAATTGGTGTGGGTTACTGCGGAACCGATCAGATGGGAGGATCGCTACACGTTATACAAGGTACATGTGAACAATTTAATTTCTGGGGATAGACTCATTGATTACCGTGGAGTATCAGGCTATAATTTTTGTTCTGAGACTTATAATATTCCCTTATTGTTTTTTTTATTTTCTTGTCCTAGCAAATAAGTGGGGGAACTGGTTGTACCAGTAGTGTAGTAATTACAGAATTTTTAACCATTCTAATATTTTTCAACAGTTTGGTTTTATTATTAAGTTATTAAACATTTTCTTTTATATTTGTCACTAATTTGGTTTTATTATTAAATAAAAATAAATATAGTCATTTTATTTATATTGCTTAGTTCTTAGTAAGAGTACGTTCTCCTAATTTTCTTTATTCTTCTTATGTGTTACTATTCTTTCCTTCCTTTCACAACCCCATTCCCTTCCAGATAAGCCGGGGGTGTTACAGTGGTGTCAGGTGTGGGGTGGTTGCAAAAATACCACAAACTAAATTCACGTTTTTAAAATGACGGCTGAGAGTCAATTAAGGGCTAAATTGGATGAGGTGTTAAAACTAAACGAGGAGTTTCAAAAGCGGGAGGGGGAACTCAAGCAGCAGATTGTAGAGCTAGAGACAAATCAACCAGATGCTAAACTGGTTGTTAAACCACCTCGCAGAGATCTATCGTTACAGTCACTAGTGAAGCCATGGGGAGGGGAAGCTACTGCGCGGCCAGTGGAGGAGTTTTTGGACTACCTGGAGGAGGTAGCGGCTTGTGGGGCTTGGGATGACGGAGATAGAGTGAGGATATGTCGGTTAAAACTTCAGGGACAAGCGGCGACGTTCGTAAGGGGCGCTGAAGAGCTTAGGGGTGAGGTTACGTTCCAGCGACTTTCGGAGGTATTGAAGGAGCGGTTTGGCGATCCAAACACCTTCGAATATTACGGCAGAGTGCTGCAGGACATGAGCCAACAGTCTAAGGAGAAGATACAAGAGTTTGCCGACCGATGTATTACGGTGGGTGGAAAGATGGCCAGGCCAACCTTAGCCGGAGACGAGGGAACGTGGTGGGCGAGGGAGGTAGAAAGGAAGGTGTTAGAGGCGTTCACTAGGGGTTTGACTGGGGAGGTAGGTAAGCAAGTATTGTTCGGCCGCCCACAGACCTTAAGGGAAGCCCAGAAAATGGCGTTGGAGCTGGAACAGGCCCTACAGGAGCATCAACGGGGAAAAAACATATATGTAGTAAGAGAACCACAGGTAGAGCCGATGACGGGCGCACAAGAGGTGCAACCACCCGTATGTGTTTGCGCAAACTACCGGCAGCCCGGAAGAAACGAGGGGCGGGTAAACGCTCGGCCACCACTTTCGGAGGTCCAATGTTTTAACTGTGCTAAGAGGGGGCATTTGTCGAGAAATTGCCCTAACAGAGTTGGCCAGACCCCACCGCGAACCAGGAGACGACCAGACTACCCTGGAGCTTGTTTCAGATGTGGAAGAATAGGACACTTCGCTTCCCATTGTACCACCGCCGCTCAAAATGGGAGTGACCCAAAAGCCTAAGGCCGCCCTTTTGCCCCGAAGGGAGGCCCCAGGAGAACAAAAGGGGTAAGCTTGGTTTAATTCCCTGTATATCTGGCCAGGAGAACGACGGGTTAAGTCTTGAGGTTGTGATAGCCGGGCAAAAGAAAATTCTGCTGGTGGATACGGGGGCTCAGATCTCCTTGTTAAGGGAACCGGTCCAAGGTCATAAGGTGAGATGGTCAAACCTGAAGGCCAGGGGAGTAACGGGAAGGGCCCTGCGTATAAGAGGGGAACAGGAGGTTGAATGCCAAATAAAAGGGAGAAAAGTAAGCCATCGGTTTACAGTCGCGGACATTGAAATGGCGTACGACGGGATATTGGGGCTGGACCTTATGAAGAAGGTCGATATAGAAATTCACGCTCGGTCTAACACTGTACTGGTTAGAGGGGTGACGGCTGAGGCAGTCAAGCGTCAGACAGGGAAGAAGTGTCATCGGGGGAAGCCAAGTCCTAGTGAGTCAGAACCGCTTCAGAAGCCACAGCAGGAATACACTGTACGGGCCGTTGCGAGGTCTATAATCCCAAAGTACGCTGAAGCCATAATAGCTGGGGAGCTGGCAATGATGGACGGCAAAGTGGTCATGGTAGAACCTGAAATCCAGCCGCAGAAGGGGTTGAGAACGGGGAGGGGCGTTGGCAGAGTGGAAAAGGGGATGGTGAACGTCCGGGTGGTCAACTTGACCGGAGAACCGATCGTGGTTGACCGCAGACAAACCTTGGGGAGGGCGGTTGAGGCGGACGTCTGGGACGGGGAGGAGACCGTGATAGGAGTAGTGGGACTACACCAGTCTAAGGAGAAAGTGGACCAGCGGAATTGGGACGCTGAGCTTGGTCATTTATCACCGAACGATAGATCGACTATTGAAGAGGTGTTAGAGCGGTATGGGATGTTGTTCGACCCACCAGATGAGAGGGGTTGCACCCTAGGCGTCGAGCACTCCATTGAAACAGGCGGCGCGTCACCAGTAGCAAAACGACCGTATCCAGTACCCTTCCATCAGAGACCTATTGTTAAACAACACATCCAGGAAATGCTGGATAATGGGATCATCCAGCCATCATCGAGTCCCTGGTCGGCCCCCATTGTATTGGTTAGAAAGAAGTCGTACCATGGGGAAACCAAGTTTCGGTTCTGTACTGATTTTCGTGGTCTCAATGCGGTTACAAAAGTGGATGTTTATCCACTGCCATTGATAAATGAAACGTTGGAGCAATTGGGGAGAAGCCGGTACTTTACGACGCTAGACCTGGCAAGCGGTTACCATCAAATACCCGTCGCGGAAAAAGATCGGGAAAAGACGGCGTTCACCACAGAAGGTGGCCACTACGAGTACCGTAGGATGGCTTTCGGGTTGGCTGGGGCTCCTGCAACATTCCAAAAATTGATGGATTGCCTATTAAGTAGGCTGAAAGGGGTAGAATGCTACGTGTACCTGGATGACGTCATTGTTTACAGTGCGACTATTGAGGAGCAAGCACGTAGATTAGGGAATGTATTCAGTAAGTTGCAAGAGGCTAACCTCAAGGTCAACAGGGAGAAGTGCCGCTTTGTACGGAAGGAAGTTGCCTATCTTGGACATGTGGTAAGTGAGCATGGGGTAAGAACAGATCCCACAAAGATAGAGGCTGTGAGAGCCTACCCTCGGCCAAGGAGCGTGAGAGAAGTAAGGTCCTTCCTGGGGTTAGCAGGGTATTATCGCCGGTTTGTAGCGGGATTCGCGGGAATCGCTCAACCACTGACTGAGCTCACGAAAAAGAATGCCACTTTTAGATGGACGTCGGAGGCAGAGGATGCTTTCAATGAGCTAAAAAAGCATTTGGTGTCTGACCGGGTTCTAGTTTATCCCGATTTCCATGACCCGTTCATCTTAGCAACCGACGCCTCCTCGATGGCATTAGGAGCAGTGTTGTCTCAGGTGCGCGATGGGGAAGAAAGACCCATATGCTACGCCAGCCGGCAATTACGAGGCCCAGAAAAAAATTACTCGGCCACCGAATTGGAACTGCTAGCGGTCATCTGGGCAACCCGCCAGTTTAGGTGCTACTTACTTGGGAGGGAATTCAAGCTTGTTACTGATCATTCGGCTTTAAGATGGATGCTAAGCTTAAAGGAGCCTTCTTCTCGGTTAATGAGGTGGACACTAAGGCTCCAGGAGTTCAATTATGAAGTAGAGCACAAGGCGGGAAGGAGGCATACGAATGCTGATGCCTTGAGCAGGGCGGTGCGGGGAGTACAAGTGAAGACACCGGGGTTTAATGAGAGCGAGCTACGGATAGCCCAGCGGGATGATTCGTGGTGCCAAGATCTAGCACAACAATCAGGATCAGGAGGAAAGGATGCACGGGGCGTATTGTATTGGAAAAACGGTAGTGACAGCATGGGGGACTGGAAGTTGGCAGTACCAACAGTTTTAAGAGGGGCCATTTTACAGCAGTGCCATGAAGCCAAATGGGCTGGACACCCGGGTATAGAACGTACGACGTCGGTAGTACAGCAGGGGTATTACTGGCCCACACTGGGTCCAGACGTAAGGGAATACGTCGCGAGGTGTGATAGCTGTCAGAGAAGGAAATCCCCACCAGGTTTGAAGGCCCCTTTGGAAGCCCCTTTCTTCCCGACCAGACCGTTTGAGCAAATTTCAATGGACATCGTCGGTCCGCTTCCCAGGAGCGGGCGAGGTTATAAGTACCTGCTCACCATGATCGACAATTTCACGAGGTACGCCGAAGCAATACCCTTGAAGGAAATCACAGCGGACGAGACGGCAAGGGCCTTAGTAGAGGCAATAGTAACCCGGCACGGAGCCCCCGATCGATTGCTGACTGACCAGGGGAGAAATTTCGTTTCCTCCCTATTGAAAAATACATGTCGGCTGCTGGGGACACAGAAAATTCAGACAACCCCCTACCATCCAGAGGGCAATGGAATGGTGGAAAGATTACACCGAACTCTGGCTGAGTCGGTGGCTCATTATGTACGACGGGACGGTCGTGACTGGGATCAATGGGTACCCTATGCCCTGATGGCTTATAGGGCCATCCCGCACTCGTCCACGGGATACTCGCCAAACTACCTTCTGTATGGACGAGAAGTGCAGATGCCTGTGGGCTTCAATATCATGCCACTGGACGGTGAAACGCCAGCAGAAGAGTTCGTGGAACGGCTGCAGGAGAGATTAAGTCAGGCTTATGAGGAGGCATCAAAGAGGATGGAATTGGCATGGACCCGTCGGACGAGGCAATGGAACAAGGGGCGAAAACACAGAGAACTCGAAGTGGGGGAGTGTGTGTTCCTGCATGTCCCCATTACAAAGCTGGGACATTGCAAGAAATTTCATCGTCCTTGGACGGGACCGTATGAGGTAATCAGGAAGATCTCCCCAGTCACGTATGAGTTACAGTTGGGATCGGGCCGAAAAGTAGTGGTACACATCAATCGGTTGAAACCAGCTATAGGTGATAGGCCTACTGAGTTAGGAAGGGAGGAGGAGGAGAGTGGAGACGAGAGTGACTGGGAGGAACATGAACATCGGGACGAAAATGAGAGTGAGGAGGAATGTCCCCCACACTGGAACGAGGACAGCGAGGATGAAATGGAAGAAGTCAAGGACGACAACCAAGAGGAGAGTCAAGCCGACGGAGCTTACTCAACTGTCCGCAGGGGGTCCCCGGTAACGGAGCGAAGGACGCCAGAAAAATTGTCAACCCCCCGGGGCATAGTCGATCACGTTACTCCTCATTGGATGAGGAATGACCCGAGTTCACCAGAGGATACCCAAGAAACAACCTGGGCCCGCACAGAAGATGACCCAGGTACACCTGAGGACCCACGTGACACCTCGTGGGCCCCGGAGGAGGATGATTCCCTGGTCACCCCCCGATCCCCCATACTGCTGAGGCCAAGAAAGTAATCTAATGTTAAACGACAGTGTTCACAGGATGGCTGGTGCTGCAGTTGGCCCTGGGACACAGCGGTGTGAGGTTTTTGGATGAAAGGGACGTAGTAGTGAGCAGTGAGCGATGGCGGGTAATAGTGGAAGTGAACGTGACTCGCTTGTGTGGTGAAGCACTACGGATGAGGGAAGTAATAGAGGAAATAGAAGCTGAGTACCGACGGACACTGAACCATATCCCTGAACTTAGGGGGTACTGGGACGAGGTGGAGAGGACCAAGGAGATGGTCGCAGAAGTGGATGAAGCTGTTTTGTCCATCAGGAATCTGCTACCGGTTCAACGAGGGAGTAGAGGGCTGCTAAACATTGGAGGGAAGGTGATTAAAGCGGTGTTTGGTAATCCGGATGCTGACGACTTAGAAGGGATAAGGGACGATCTGGGGAAGCTAACAATGCAACAAGGGCGATTGGTCCACTTGGCCACGGAGCACCTCACAGTCACACGGAATTTGGGACAACGAACCGAGGAGAATACGAGGAACCTAGTACGCTTCGCAGGAATGTTGAAGAAGGAAATGGAAGCTACCCACCGGCGGATGTTAACCCTAGAGACACAAGTAGACCGGCTTTCCCTTTATACTAACCTATCCTTAACCTTGATATCCAACCTCCGAAATATGGAGGTGACGGCTCTGAAAGCCAGTGGTGATTTGAGGGAATTGTATTTGGGATTAGAGAGGGTATCATGGGGGGCAGTGAGTCAGGCCCTTCTGTCTCCCCACTCCTTGAGTGAGATTCTCCAAACGGTGGTCAATGTACTGCCCTCGGGAATTGGTTTGTTCACAGGTACTCGTCCCGAGGATGCCCACCATTATTACCAGGCCGCTGCAGTCCATGGAGTGGCCACATCCACTTCGGTGCATGTTGTTATAGATCTCCCTTTGATTAGGTCAGGTCAAGCCTTCAAGCTCTATAGGGTACAACCTATGCCGATACGGAGTGTGGATGTGCCGCACAAGGTGGTATTAGAGACGTCAGTGGACAGTTTTCTTGTGTCAGTGGATAGACAATATTATGCACTTCTGCAGAAAGGGGACCTGTCACGGTGCCGGACATCCCAGCCGTGGGTGTGCCCCGCGCTGTTTCCGTTGATGGAGCGGAGACGAGTGACCTGCTTAAGCACTCTCTTCTTTGGGGATGAGCAGAGTGGTCAACCGCTGTGTAAATGGAGGGCACTACGTGACCCGCAACTGGATACTTGGATTTGGGACGAGGCGAGAGAGAAATGGCTCTTTAGTGTCAACGAGCCAACCAAGGCAACGATAAATTGCAGAAATCAGCAACCCAGAGAGATTATTTTGGACGGTGATGGAGAATGGGAGGCAACAGAGTCTTGTACACTGAAAACAGCAGATTACTGGCTGCTCCCCCGCTCCAGAGGGACGACGTACACGACGTTGGAGAAGGAAATACAGATCGTGGACCCTATATCTCTACACATAGGGTCAGAAAAAACGACAATTAGGAGGGAAGACCTACCAGAGGCTTGGAAGTCCTTGGAGCAGCAAGGAGACCTGGGAGCGGGTCAGTGGGCCGCTGATGAAGTTCGGGTCTTGGCCCTTCGGCGTGCGCTTGAAAGGATACAGGAAGAACGGGTTAACCGAAGATGGTGGACGTGGAGTGCCACAACGACCTTGGCGCTATTGTTGCTGGGTGTCCTTGGAACCTGGGGCCTACGCAAGTGGCTGGGAAACAGACAGTCCAAGGCTACTCAACGAATACAAGATGCCAGAGCTCTGGAAGAATTGACAACCAGGACCATACATCGACCCGGTGGGCGCACAGAAGCCAGCACCAACTGACAGGAGTGTATATAGTGGCAGTGTATACAGTGTAGTGTAGGATTAAGTTTCAGCCACCATTGGTACTCCACGGCGTATTGTATGAGTGGACCCCGTGGTTCCACTCTTTTGTAAAGGGGAGGGTGATGTAACAGAACCGTGGCGGGACTGGCCGTAAATAAGTTTAATTAAATCATTTAGTCGAGCGATCGTGGGGCTGAGATCGTCAAGGATGCTGAGGTTGCGTCTAGACGGTGGCCAGCGTGGGAGAGGGAGATCGCGATCGCTCGGAAGGAGTCAGTCTGTCCCGTGTGCAAAGAGGTGTAACGTCGCAGTGTGAGAGGTTGGAGACAATTGGTGTGGGTTACTGCGGAACCGATCAGATGGGAGGATCGCTACACGTTATACAAGGTACATGTGAACAATTTAATTTCTGGGGATAGACTCATTGATTACCGTGGAGTATCAGGCTATAATTTTTGTTCTGAGACTTATAATATTCCCTTATTGTTTTTTTTATTTTCTTGTCCTAGCAAATAAGTGGGGGAACTGGTTGTACCAGTAGTGTAGTAATTACAGAATTTTTAACCATTCTAATATTTTTCAACAGTTTGGTTTTATTATTAAGTTATTAAACATTTTCTTTTATATTTGTCACTAATTTGGTTTTATTATTAAATAAAAATAAATATAGTCATTTTATTTATATTGCTTAGTTCTTAGTAAGAGTACGTTCTCCTAATTTTCTTTATTCTTCTTATGTGTTACTATTCTTTCCTTCCTTTCACAACCCCATTCCCTTCCAGATAAGCCGGGGGTGTTACAGTTCTTATTTCACCATATGTAATTTGACCATTTCTACTACTATTTCTATGAATTCATTGGAATTTACAGAGAAGACAGTTCATTTTTTTCAAATATTGCTATGCCTCAGGAAGACCGTTATGGACGGATTGTAGTTTGAATTGGTCACAGTAATTCATTCATAATTGTAGTTTCTGGCACTGGACCAAATGAAATGGGATTTTGAGAGGTACTTTTATCTATTGACCTTATTATTGTAACAATATCTTCGTTCTCCTGTTTTATTTTTATGTTATGCTCTAGATATGTATTGTCATTTTCGTTAGGATTCCTTAATATTGTTTTGTGGACAGTTTGCATTAATATGAACCTCTTAGATTACATCATCATCAATAAGAAGGCTGTATAAATTGCCTCCGAATTCTCCTCCTAAGCTTGCGGAATCGGTAATGTACCGGGTTTGGTTAACCCATGCTTTTTGGAGCTTAAGATGTGTTCATTTCGAGGGATTTTTATGCCACTAAGAAGGTAGTTCACTGTTGAAAATAATTTTATATTCTTTCAGTTTATCTTCTACTAGATCGTTGTGTAGGTATAGTGGAATATTAGAGATTATAATTATTTCGGAATGTATAATCAGGGATCGAGCAGGAATGTTCTATTGTTTTTCGGAAATTCTATTTCATGTTATTTGTATGAAAGAAATAATAGAAATATTAGAAATTTTAGATGAAAAGGTTATCTTACCTGGACCGTATAGCTCGCCGGCAGATACTACATATTTTATCATAGGGTTCTTTTCAATACCTGCGAATACAATAGCTACCTTGGTCTTTTTTAGGTGTAAAGGTAGATTATTCTATTGAAGCAAATTATTTCCCTGGTATACATTCATTTAATCACACACGCTCGTCGTTCTGACTTGTTCAGTTGAAATTTAAAGTAAACAAGCAATCCACTAATTGTTGATAAAATATCTTATGAATATCTGAATATGTAAGATGTCTTGAGATTGACACCGAATCACACAACCTTCAACTAACCTAGGATATGATTTAACTAAACTAGGAAATGATTACAGACCACATTTGGGATAAAAACATTCATTTGGACTATCATTCATTTTTGAACAAGGAAGGAAGTAAATTAAAAACATCGAGATCATTGGTTAAGAATGCTTCTTTAACTGTAAGAAATCGTTAAATAGATAAAATGCACACATGTCGACCTGTAAATAATATTGTTATCACCTTCATAGAAGGTTACAGTTGTTGTTTTGTTACCAAGCGTGCTCTATTGTTGTTCACTCCACGTCTGAGTCTAATAACATACATTTCAAAAAGTTCCAAAAGTGTGTCTTGTGTTAAATACCTAAGTTTAAATTGACCCAGCATCATAGGAACAAATTGGTGACTCCGACTACAGAATTGGAGACTTTCATCTACACAACCACGCTACACACCCGCCATTCAGCTTCTTTTGTACTCTTAAAGTGTAAGATATTGTTATTTTACATTCAAGAGAAGAAAAAGAATCATGTCTACGGGTAATTATCCTGACAGGGAAGACTCCACACTGACAAATAATGACAAAAATCCGACTTTAGATCTGGAAGTTAGTAAGTTAGGAAGGGGTAGCCCTAAACATTTTCACGCTCCAAACCAAAAATCTGGTTTTGGCAGATTGAATCCCAATTTATTAGTAGTGGAATAAAATCTGAGTACACTAAATACCAGCATGTGGTTGGCTCCCTTGATGTGGCTGTACAAATTTCCGATTTCATGGAAAAAGATCTTTCTGAAAATCCCTTGTCTGATTTAAAACAGTGGCTACTTCATGAATTTGAAGAAAGTCGGGGACGAAAAGCAAAGAAATTATTGACCAAACTACAGTTAGGAGGCTAAAAGCCCTCACATCTCCTTCGGGAAATAAGATCACTTGCCGGAACCAGTGTTCAAGATGAATTTCTTCGATCAATAATCCTAGACCGATTACCCCATTCAGCTAAATCCATCCTTGCTGCAAGTCCCAGTGATAAATTAGAACATTTGACTGTTATGGCAGACCGAATTTTGGAAGTAACTTCATCCAACTCCATTTGTACCACAAGTTGCCCACCAGTCGTCTATTAACGACCGCTTAAGTCAGTTAGTATCATTAGTTAATAACATCTCTAATCAAATATCACAACTTTCAACCTATAGCAGATCAAATTCTCGACATAAACGCCCACCCCCGCGGAGACGTTCCAGCTCAACTTCCTGGTATACTGTTTGTTGGTACCAAAATAAATTTCATTGGAGTTCAAGCACAATTGTTTGCTCTGTAACTTTAAATTAGCTGCTCAAAACCCCGGAAAACTCCAGCCCATCGCACTAAATGCGGCAGAGTGCGATAGTGTGATAAAACGCCGCTTGTTCATCAGGGATACTCGTCATTGATGTTTTTGATTGACACTGGTGCTGACATATCAGTTATACCTCCATCATCTCAACTACAAACTACCTCTTTGCGGCAAACGGCACTCCTATCCATACTTATGTCAAGAAATTACTCAAACTAAATCTTTGACTTAGAAGAGACTTTCCATGGGTTTTTACAATAGCTAACATCCAATCATTGGTGCAGATATAAAGATTAAGATTAAGATAACATATTAGAGATATATGGAAAAGGAATATAGAACAGTTAAATTACAAAGATATTATTTAGGTAATTCTAAGAAAAACTTGCCATCGTAGAATATTAGAATCTTACGAGCATCTAAGAAGAGAAATATATTTTCCAAATATGAAAGACAAAATAACCGAACTTATAAACCTGTGCGATGTTTGTAAAACAAGTAAGTATGATAGGAGACCTATTAAAGCTAAATTTCAACTAAGTAACACACCTGAAAGACCATTTCAAGAAATAATGATAGACTTCTTCTTTTACAATAAACATATATTTACAAGCATATACACGTTTTCAAAACGTTTATATGCACAAATTATTAATTCTAAAAACGCTATAAGGTATAATAATTATCTTTAATATAAGGTAAGTTTGTTGTATCTTTTAAATTATAAATGGGTTGAAAATTATCATTAATATAATTTTTAGAATTAAAATTAGCATCTTTATTAGTATTAGTTTTTAAATTTACATCTCCTCCTCGTACGTTTGGTCTAACGGAGGCGGATCGTTGTTGTTGTGTAAGCCGTCGTATAAAAAATTATTGAACCGCGAAGTTAAACTATGGATTTTATCTTTAAGAGATTGATTTTCTTTTTTAAGTTGTGAGATTTCACCATCTTCAATATGATGAGCTCTGTCGAATACTCTCCGCTTTTGAGCTTTCTCAAAATTATGTTGTGCACGGAATTGATTCGACGATGGTTTATTAAAATACTGATGCTGTTCTCGAGGTGACCATTGTTGATTATAAGGTTTTTGATAATTACTTCGAAACTGACCACTTCCACTTGGTTGGGAATAAAATTGTTTTTCATATTTAGGTTGAAATTGCTGTTGTACTTGATGGTTATTTTGATTGTTATTGCTTTTGTATGAATTATTTATTTTATTTGAATTGTTGTTTATTAAAATATGTTTCTTTATTGGTCTTGTTCCTTTCCCCGTATAATTGATAAACGATAGCATTAAATGTGTTTTTCAAAGCTAATTTCATATCTATAATGTTGTTGCAAACGATATGTGTAAATTGTCTTTCTAGAACTGGATGTAGATTACGAATTGCTGCGTGAGCTATATCGCTATCGTGATATTTTAATTCATTATTTTTATTTTCAGGGAATAACTTCGTTACTAAATCCTCTAGTTTTTCTATTATTCGATTTACATAATCAATATGGTGCTCTTTATGTTTAGCTTGCATTTTAATATAATATTAATTAATAATAATATATTAATATGTTAATATTTCGTATTTAATAGTTTCAATGGTTCGTGAATCATAAAATTGTTTCTTTAAATAATCTATTAATTCATGAATGTCTTCGAACGCTTTATCTGTGCAATCTTCAGCTTCCCCGATTAATTTACTTTGAGCTGTTATAAACATCACTTGTTAATTTTCTATTTTATACTCATTTGTGTTTTGACAAAAACGTCCATGTAAATTCTCTAATGCTTTTACAAATTTTCTTAAATTTTTAGCAGTACCGTCGTGGGTGCAATTTTAAATTCTCCGGATGTTGTTAGTCTATTAGGATTCATTTCGAATTGATTATTTATTATTTGAGGATCAATATTATCTTCTTCTTCGCTTATAGCGTTTAAATAACCAAACCTTATGTTATCCAGTCTCTCAGATATTGGCATTTAAATATAATGGCAATAAAGAATGTGTATACAACTTATAAATACTTAATAAGTATTCTTAGAACTAAAGTTATTTAAATTATAAAGTTACTTTAGTTTAGATATTAAAATATCAGCAAATTATACTCTACAGTTGCAGTTTTGTTGAACAAGTTCCACAGTGACGTTAACTGTTTCTAATGAAGTTCAAAGAAAAAGAAGTTATAAATATAAGTTCTTTTGTACCTTCAGAAGATTCTAGAGATCCTTGGATGAATGTCAGTTCTTGTATGTGAAGTCTTCTCTGTCTTCCTATAATAAGCCCTCAAGTCCCTATTTGGGCGCCAGTTAAATATCTTCAATATACTAAGAACTTTTTAAAAAGCACTTTATTCAAGTTAAACATGTACATTCAATGGAGAGACTAAAGACTAACTGACTTAACGAGCTAATGACATAATAAAAGTAAGAATGGGCTCCTCTTAATCAGAGGTCCTATATAGGTTTTTACATTGCTGATTCTAATTCTTAGTATTGTTTACTAGTTGGCCAGCTGCAACTCGCACCTGCACAACAGTTCCTAGAATTGTTTTTGATTACACTTTTGGTTTCCACTTTTTAACTCATTTAACTATATATATATATAGCCATTTATTTGTAGCGTCTACCAAAATCCAAGAAGGGCTAGGTTGAATAAGTGCATAAGCAAACTCAACCGAGAGATAATAGATTGAAATTAAACGCTGCTAATACTCTGGACATTGTTGTAGGTTCCAAACCCTTCAAGTAACAAATTACGCGAGGTTGAAAGAAAATTTTTTTTTCGGATCTATTTGATTTATTTTAAGGAGCGTTATTTTGTTCACTTTGTAAAATTTATTATTTCTTCATCTTTGAGTACATGATCGAAGAGAAAGACTCGAGGCTTACCTGGAAGTATCAGCATGCCAGACGTAGAAATCCATAAGTTCTGAAACTGTTTGGTTTCAGGAATATAATTTATGTAGTGATCCTTCTGACTTGGAAGTTACTGTTGCCTATAAATTAATGCTAACTAGCGTGAAACAAGTTACGCTCTGATGGCTAGCAAACTACTGTAAAATTGATTTGTCCCGAATACTCGGTTAATAAGATGTTTTTTTAATTAAAATCTCTAAAAAATAATCTACATAATCTGTAAATTATTAATAACATATGGTTAATAAGATTATTGCATGATCGAAGTAGAACACGGACCACAGCATGTCAGCATCAGGGTGAACGAGGGAAAAACTGAAATAATGACGCTAAGAAGAAAGAAACCGGTTAAACCTCAACGTATATGTGTTCCGGAATCATTTGGGAGGGAACATGGTACTGCCATCAACATTTAGCGATAAACAGAAGTTTATAAGTCTATGGATTTTGTCACTTTAGGTATCATGTGAGCTACTTTTATATATAATATGTTGATATATTGGTTTCTTGAAAATCTCTGCATTAAAATTCCTTTAATTATTATAATAAAACGGATCTTAATTATTCAATTGTCATAATTTCAGATCGTGAACATCTTTCACAGGACAGAGCATCTTTAAGTGGGGACATTGCAGTTGAATGACTTAAATATTGTAGTAGAAAAACCGTCCTCTTACACTTATAAGACATATTATAGGACCTAAAAGCTTGAAATCAATGATAAGTTCCCTGACATTCTTTCCAACGGCCAACCTTGTTACAAAGTGGTGCAGTTTGTTATTACAACTATAAATATTGTTGATATTTAACTAAGAAGTAAAAAAAAACATTCTCCAGTCATAATTATTTATTTTCTCGCTTTCTACAAAGACGTTTCGACCCCTTAGGGTCATTATCAATTCTTTAATTGTCTATCTTGATTTATACCATTTTTCTGCAATTCACCATATAATTTTACTAATATCAACAACATCATAAATTATTAACAATTAAATTAAAAATGTCCTAAAAAAAACGAAAATTTAAGTATAGATACCTCATATGGACGTCCATAATATGAATTTTTTTTGGAGATATATTCTTCTCCATGGTCATTTTTCACTCTGCCTTATACTTTGGACTTCCCCTATTCATTTCATTAATTCACTAATTTCTTCAAGGCAATATCAAGATATTTTTAAGAATAGGAGAAGTCCAAAGTATAAGGCAGAGTGAAAAATGACCATGAAGAAGAATATATCTCCAAAAAAATTTTATATTATTGACGTCCATATGAGGTATCTATACTTAAATTTTCGTTTTTTTAGGACATTTTTAATTTAATTGTTAATAATTTATGTTGTTGTTGATATTAGAAAATTATATGGTGAATTGCAGAAAAATGGTATAAATCAAGATAGACAATTAAAGAATTGATAATGACCCAAGGGGTCGAAACGTCTTTGTAGAAAGCGAGAAAATAAATAATTATGACTGGAGAATTTTTTTTTTTTACTTCTTAGTTAAATATCATCAATTACTAGTCCAGTAAAAACCTATATCATAATGTATAAAAAATATTGTATGATAAGACTATATAATATATGGCGTGACTTTCCTTGTCTGTAGATCTCTCTGACCAATCCATTAGATCAATCGATGGTTAGCCGCGAGAAGGCGTCTACAAAAAACCCTTTCCGGTCCAGGTTTGTATGCTAATTCAAATTCATATCAACTTCCACTTTATCCGCTGTAACCGTGGGCTCAAACGATGCAGATCGCTAGGCTAGAAATGAACCAATTGCTTGCTTTCGGAAACAAGAATAAACTTTTTGCCGGTAAGAGCTTCTGTCAAAGTTACATCTGTATTCCAAATTGTGTAACCAATAATTCCAATTCTATGATCAAACATTTCTTTTCTGCTTTTTGCTATCGTAAGAGAAGCAAATACAACAGGCCTCCAATCCATGATTTGAACCGCCTTCGTCTAAGATTGCAGCCCTAAGTATAACATCCTTTATTGTATTAAAGCTCTGCAATTTCCGCCGACATCCAACTATATCCATTAACATTTCTAATTACTTCCCCTAATGATCTATACATGTCAGACAGATTAAGTACGAACCATTATTGAAATAGTCAAGTATGTATCAGCCTTGCTCTAGAAATTCTTTCCTTTTAAAATTTTAGCCAAGATATTTTATGGAATCCTGTATAAACTGCATCTTCATGCAGTAAAAACGAACATGGGAGGAAAATTGTGCCAAGCGTACTAAGGTCAGGGGATCCTTTGTCCAAATCAACATAGCTATATCCATTCATTCAATTAAGCACTGTAAAAAAAAAACTTTGCCTTCTAATTCTCTTGCAGTACTGATTTTTACCCAATAGATCGAATACCTATTAACAACATTTTCAATGGAATTAATTGAAATTTCAACAACTATACAAATAGACCCCATTTATTTGCCAGGAAGTCTTTGACAAAGAAAATAGCCGATATAAGTTTTCTTCTTTACGTACATAGCAAAATGAGTTAGCTTCTCAAGTTTTTCCTCACGCTGGGAATAACCCAAACCAGTGACTTAGGCTTAATATATGACATGTAAACACCCACTGTCTGGCTCACTAACGGCGCTACAGCCCTAGTAGGACCAGGGTCTCCTCCAACAGCTTACTCCGATTTTTCCTTTTTGCGACCTTCTGTCTCCATCGCCGCACTCCCATTTTTCGAAGGTTGTCCTCCACATAAACCAGCCATCAAGCGTGGCATCCTTCGTTTTCTCGTTCCTCCTGGATGGCCATACATCAGCAGCTTGGGTAGCCTAAACTGGTTCATTGCGTTCAGGTCTGTTCGACCATTGAAATTTGGCCTAGCTAACTAGTCTTTAAGTTGCTTCAAATAAATATCTTTTTTGGAAGTTATTCCATGATATTGTCAATATAAATGTCTTGTTCAGAGTTATTTTCGTATTAACGATCTCCTCATTTTTTATTTCCCTTTATATTATGTTTACTTTTCTATCCTTTCTGTACATTTATTTTCTGTATTTTATTTTATATTCGTTATCTTTAATTATTATATCTGTCACTATTTTAATTTCTGTTCATTATCTTTAATTTTATTAAATCTGTCAATATTTTAATTTTATTATATTCTGCCACTATTTTAATTTTATACATTACATGCCACTATATTCTTGTTACTGTAACGTTTTTATATATTTTTTGTTCTGTTTGTTTCTTTGTCATAGCCCTGAAGATGGCCTACACAGTAGGTCGAAACGTCGGCACTTACTAAATATAAGCCTAGTACTTATTTCGTGTTTTTTTGACTGCACCCCCCCCCCCGAACTATCTCCGTTCTCTATTTATTTATAAACATTCTCTTCTATATCAATTGTTAGGTTTTACAATTTATTTATATATATTGTGCTTTATTTTCACAAGTGGTCACTTGAAATTATCTTAGGTTGCCGATCTCTGAACTAGTGCCTCACCTTTCACAATCCTCCACAAGTAATATCAACTTGTTTTTCTCTGGAAGTGCAATCTTAAACGAATTAGTGTTGAAGAGTAACTATTAATACTATATTGTGCCGTATTTCGGCAGGTTTTCTTTTAATTTAACTTAGATGCAATTTTTCCTATTTTTAATCCCCACCTCTTTTAATTTGAACTACTAGCGCCCTTAGTTACTTGTTCTTCCGCACTTTAGGCAGTTGGACTGTTTTAAAGTCTCGTAGTCTAATTTGAGCGGTGGTTAAGATAAGAGCTTCAGTTACAACTATGTTTCTAGTGGTAGCCACATGACTACATTTATCTATTTTGTGTGTATGAAGATTTGTACAGGTATTTTTTATTCCTTTTTTTTTCCTTTTACACCATTACCTTTTCTCCTATATTATTATTAAAAGCCTGCTACTTTTCATCACACACGTGATCCTGGTAGAGAAACCACTCAGGTATCATCAAACCTTTTTTTTTCTTTGAATTACTCCGCCTTATGCTGCTTTTACTAATTTTTTACATTATTTCTACCTTTAGTCGGCTACCACAAAATGTACGCATTCAATTTTTCACCATTTACAATTTAGATTATAGAAGATACAGATATTCAGGTGAGCTGATCTTTTTCTTACCCTTTTTCATTTCAGTTTATTACTTTGTAATTAATTTTCAGCCTAAATTTATCTCTTTTATTACAATATTACTATGGTCCTCCATTCTATGCGACGAAACTCCAATTAAGTATATTAAATTCAATTGGATACGTAAACTCGACAGAGAAAATTTAAATGATCGCATACTTAAATTCTTTTTTTCTCTTACAACTATAATGGGGGACTAGTATTGCTAAACATCATTTACAATTATAGTAAGGGATTTATATTGTACGACTATTAGGGACGGTACTGTAACGTACCAATATTTTAAACAAAGGATTAGAATTTATTCATTCCATACTTTTTGTGATTCGAATAAATAATTTGAATACATATTTGATTCGTTCGTTTTAATTAAAACACAAATAAATATTATGAATTGATGACATTAAACTATATATCCTAATTCTCAAGCAAATATAATATTATGGCAGGCTTAAAATTTTGGGATAGTTGATATTTATAACTGGATTTGACTTTTGATATTTAATAATAAATACATTGGTATAGGGTAAAATGATATTGGAGGAACTAATAAGAACAACCAGGAAAAAGAAGCTTCTAAAAATTATCTAAGGCCTTAAAGAAAATTGTAGGAGCTAATTAGGTCTCAATAAGAAGGTGCAGGAGGTAAAAGTTAGCGATGGGGACCACGTAGCTGTATCCGCATCAAAACATTTTAGCAACTAAACTTTATTCTCATTCTTTCTTTCTATTTTCCAACGGGCAATTTCACCCACAACTATACAGTGGCAGTCAAAAGTAATTGCACAGGCCAATATTGGCCCAACAGTTATAATGGAATGAAATAAAATTACACAACTTTTTCGATTGAAATATCTTTTTTTTACACAAGTTTTAAAGTGATAAATAAAAAAAAAAAAAAAAAAAACCTGTACCACTACAACCCGTGAACGGGTACTGGTAGAGACTGTACTGCTTCATGGACACCGATTCTGCAAGGAGGTGGCTTGTCCTAGGTCACGCTCAACCCCTAGATTCCCCTCCTCCTTATTCTGGGTACCCTATTTCCATAACATTTTATAGAGGCTGGGTGAGCCCCAGGAAGGTCCTAGATCCCATGAGATCCATCTCCCACTGCAAACAGACTAAATAAAAGTCGTGGCCTGCAACGGGATTTGAACCAGGATTTCCGGCATGGCAACTCAGTGCTCTACCACTGAGCCACTCCGCTCTCTAGTGATAAATAATCAATTAAATAGAACTAATCGATAAAAAAAATACAACACAAAAAAGGACCTTTCAAAAGTATTTACACAAGTTTAATAGTATTTTTTTACAAGCATTATTTTGTTTTTAAGAACTTAATTCCATTCAGGATTAGGGGGATTGTAATAAAATTTATTTGGACTGTATTGTTCTGTATCTAAGTAATCATGTCACCAAAGAAAGGCGAATTTTCTATTGCGACCCGAGAGAAGTGTGTATTTTTGCGAAACAGGAGAAAAACATATCGGGAAATTGTACGGCCAAATGTATTGACATCCAGAGAGTTCAGGCACATACTCGTAATTAAAGAGGCAACAAAAATCCATCAATTAGTTCTTGGCAACTGGTAGATATGGTGGCTTGTACTTCTAATACGCAATTAAGTGAGTCTTCTGTAAGAAGAGCCCTTTACAAAGAGCAAATATGCACTGTAGAAACCGTTTATCAGTGAGGTTAACAGAAGAAAAAGACTTAAGTTTGCATAAGAGTACATTAACAAACTTGTATAATTTTGGCAAAATGTTCTATTTAGTGACGAGAGAAAATTTAATATTTTTGGGAGTGGAGATAGGAAGTACATTTGGCAAAAACTTAACAAAGAATTAAAAAGACTTAACATTCGACCAACTATGAAACATGGAGGAGGTCATGTTATGGTTTGGGAGTGCACTTCATTTCATGGAGTTCGTAATCTTGTTCCGGTTGAACACATCTTAAATGCGGATGGATACGTCAACATTTTGCGCCATAATAAACAGATCAGCACTAAAAAAAATGGTGATTTAGAACACTTACGTATTTCAAGAGGATAATGATCCTAAGCATACTGCGAATAAGGCCAAGGAGTGGCTCTTTTATAATGTACGCAGAAGGCTTCTAACCCCTCTCCAAAGTCCGGACCTTAATGTCATAGAAAACTTATGGCACGATTTAGAACAAAGGTTTCGAAAATACGTCATTACCACCAAAAAACGCCTGATTAAAGTTTTACTTGAAGAGTTGGAAAGAATCGAGCCACAGTTTTTAAAAAATCTTGTTTATTCTATGCCAAGACGTCTTCAAGCTGTTATCGATCCAATGTATTGCACAAAAAATATTGAAAAATAAAAACAATATACATATTATGCATTATATCATAAAAATTTAAATTAGTAGAAACACTTTTAATGGTCCTTTTTTTTTGTGTTGTATTTTTTTAAGTGATCAGTTTTATTTAATTTATGTTTCATCACTTTAAAACTTGTCTAAATAAATGATTTTTCTTTTGAAAAAGTTGTGTAATTTTATTTCATTCCAATAAAACTTTTGAGCCAATATTTGGCTTGTGCAATTACTCTTGACTGTCACGGTATATAACATTATGACAGTACTACCATCACATCTCAGTAATTTTGGTGAAACATTTTTTTACTTAAAAGTTTTCTTTGTGTACTTCACTTGCAGACCAATGTTACATAATTTAAAAAGTATAAAAATCGAAGTTTATTAGAAATAAATCCTTTGAGATGCCCTTTGTGCTTAGGAGATTGAGCTCATTGTTAACATAAAATAGATTATACACACACTCGCGCGCGCACATACACACACACATTCCATACTCGATAAACATATCTTCCAGCTGATTCAACATATGATACCCAATGAGATAAAAAAATAAAATATTGTTTAATCATTTTACCACTGAAAAACACATGTTTCTCTTCTAAAATAATTTATATTTATATTATTCACTATAGTTTTTGATTCAAATATTTTGTTTGCTTTAATAACATTCTGTGCTAGTGTCATGAAAAAACAACAGACGATCTTATAAATTGTCAAGCCCTTAGCCCGTATAACCTGAACAGCTGAGATTGGCCGGGTTGTTGTAGGAGGGATAATCCTCTTCCTTCCATCCATCAGTGAAGGATTGTTTTAGTTAGTTCATCTGTACATCTCACTTTCCTCTATACCAGGAAACAAGCCGACATTGAGGATGGCATGTATCAGGTAAAAGAATATATAAACCTATACAGGGTTTTTCAGGGCTAAGTAGCCAAACTGTAAATTTGAACTAATGATAAAAACAAGAAAAAAATTTCTTATGGAGGTATGTCTGCAAACGCATTTTTATGAGGTATTCACACCTAAAGATTTTCATTGTTATGGATTATTCAGGTATAGTGAATAAATACAACTAAGCAAATAATAAAATAAATTTATTTGTTCCAACTACTTTATTCATTAAATGTAAAAATTAAAATTCATATTGAATTGTTGTTTAAGCTGATTTTCTTTTGCTTTAAAACAGGCTTTCTTCAACAGCAGCAGTGACAAACCGCCGTTATGTGCCACCAGTCCATGCCCTAACTGATCACCCCCAACAGTTTTCGTCTTCTCTCCCTGGTCCCATTTAACTATATCGCTTCAGCTCAATTCGGTCGGTCCATTCTCCTACTATAGCCCCTAATTGCTCCAACGAGCAATGATCCCTACAGAAAGAATATCCTAGAAATAGAGTATTGTAGTTCTAATGAAGTCAGTGTTGGTTCTGCTATTCATTTTTCCCCATCATTTTGTTCCGGAATGAATATAAGTTAAACAGTGTTCCAGGGTTAAGTAGCAGAACTGAAAATTTGAAGGTTTGTCACTGCTGGTGTTGAAGTAAGGTGCCGAGCCTGTCTACTACTACAACCTGGATGGCACTTGTATATACGTATACATATAAGTGTGGGTGCATGCGTGTTTTTTTTTTGTTTTTTTACATGGGCAGGTGGAAATCTTCAAAAGACGCGGGATAAGCCCCTACCTATCCCTGTTTACCCACTAAAACCTCCTCCCTACACCTGTTTTCCAAACTCCACGGGACCGCCGTTAGGCATTACTTCGTGGAGGGGAATGGCTGTGTGACGCCTCATGGCCGTTTCCATCTTGTAGTTTCCTGTTCTAAATTCTTCTTTTTCATGAAGGCACCTTTCTTCTACTTCTTATTTTCTCTCCTTGACCTTTCCTCCTTTCTCAGTCTTTTGAGGACCCCTGTGGCCAATTTTTCACGGGTGTCCACTGTTCATGCGACTTTAGCATGCAGCTCCCTAAATTTTCAGGAGTCAACTTCTTTCTGCAGGCCAGCTCCAATTCTCTTCTCCCGTCAGTGAAGCGAGTACATTCAAAAAATACATGTTCTGCTATTTCCTCTACCGCCATACACGTTGGGCATTCAGCACTGTCGTCTAGTTTGAATCTGTACTGGTAGGCTCTAAAGAATCCATGTCCAGGCAACAGTTGTGTAAGGTGAAAATCCACCTCCCCATGTCGATGATCATACCACCATACTACCATATATACCACCAACCTATGTCAGACACCAACCTGTAGGTCCACCTTCCAGTATTAGCCGATTCCAACGCTGTTGCCAACGTACGATGGTGGTTTTCCTCTCTTCGTCTCTTGACACTCAAGAAATACGATTGTACCATCTGTTTCTTTCTTCCACTAACATATCGATTGGAGGCATGCGCGCAATTACGCATACAGCTTCGTAAGAAACAGTCTGAAAAGCACTTGTGACTCTCAATAAACCTCTTTGATACTCTGAGATCATCTGTCTCCTGTACGATGCGGTGGATATGGCTTCTTTTCAGATTAGAGCTCCATATTGTTACGGGCGTACAAAGGAAGGCGGAAGCGGGGGATTAGTGGCTTAACTCCGTCAGCGGGAGAAGTTAAAACAGGATTAGGACGGTTCTAGATCGTCTCCTTTTGTCGGCAAAGGATTAAGAATATTCCAGAATTATCTGGCCCCTTCGAGTTCTAGAATGTTCGGCTTTGCCTCTTTAAATACTTCCCCTCAACTCGAGGCAGTCAGTCTTAGCCTGAGAGTAGACCAGTGAAGATCAGTGATAAGTGTAATAAGTGAGTGACAGTGTGATAAACTAGTCAGTGTTGAACCGGCCAGTGTAATAAGTGTATCAGTGAACTGTAACAGTCTCGCGAGTGTAATAATCTGTTTCTGTTTGTTACTGTGTGTCAGTTTGTGATACTTGAAGAATCTTACGGTCGGTGGACTAGTGAACTGTAAGTGTTAATTATTAGTTATAAATTGTAGTGTAATATATTCATAGAAACTATTGTAACTAGTTAAGCTATCTATAATTAGTAATATCTAATATTATTGTAATAATTAAATAGGAATTAGGCCTAGATAATAAATATTTAGAATATTATTATTATAAATTTATCTTAGTTTAATAATGTAATTGTTAATAATTTAATTGTATCCTTCTGATCAGTTTTGTTAATAAATATTAGTATCTTTAATTAAGAAATTGTTTAATTCATTTTTAATACCCAGTAGCCCGTAACAAATTGGTGCCAGAAGTGGGATTATTGTGTAATTGCTATTATTTTGCATTTTGTAATTATCGGGCTACTGTATGTAGAATGGCTTCTAAGAGTGTTAAATTAATTGATTTAAAAGTTGCGGATTTGAAACGGGAGTTAGAAGAACGTGATCTTGATTCTTCCGGAACTAAAAGTGTACTGCAACAGCGCTTGCGTCAATTTTTTGTAGATTTAGGAGAAAATCCAGATGACGTTCTGTTTGAAACTGATTTAAGCAAGTTGTCTGCAACTTTATGCAATATAGATAATAAGCTAGGTAATTTACAAAATGAGTTAAACAATGAATTAAGCAATGTTAAAAATGAGCTAGGTAATGAATTAAGCAATGTTAAAAATGAGCTAGGTATTGTAAAAAGTGATTTGTTGGATACATTAGAGTCTAAGTTAGGTACATTAGAGACTAAGTTAATGGAAAATGTTGAGAATAAGTTAGCCGATGTAAATAATAAAGTGGCTAATGTAGAATCTAGGTTAGGGGAAGAACTGAATTCAATTAAAGACGAACTTAGGCTAAGAGTCGAGGCTCTCGAGGTACGTATGAGCAACCCACCGACGAACGACACAGACCGTTCCTCCGAGGGCAGCCTTCACAAAACCATTATGCCCGCCAATTCAGGGACGCCACCAACTCACAACACCATTCCAGTGTTCGACGGAAAGACGCCGTGGGAGGACTACATGACTCTCTTCGAGACAGCGGCTTCGATCCACGGGTGGTCAAAAGAGACCCAAGCTTCAGCGTTGTGCCTGGCCTTGCGTGGAGACGCCTTGGGAGTACTGCAAGGGATGCCCATGACAGAGCGGTCTAACTACGGGGAGCTGGTTAGAAGACTAGAGATGCGTTTTGGCCACCGACTCATGGACCAGCTTTATCGCTCACAGCTGAGAAACAGGATCCAGAAGACCAGCGAGACGCTGCAGGAATTTGAAGCGGACATTGCCCGGCTGGTGAGGAATGCCTACCCATCGGTCACCGATGATGTCTACGAGAGCCTCGCTGTCGACAAATTCCTGGACGGACTTCGGGACCCCGAGACGCATCAAGCAGTTAAGCTCGCCCGGCCAAAAACGCTAGGAGACGCATTATCTCAGGCCATGGAGTTCGAGGCTATCAGGCAGTCAGTACGGGGCCATGCACGAATTCGAGCAGCAGGAGCGGAGTCTAATAAGGTCCCTAGCGTCGAAGACATTCTGACAAAGGTTTTGGAGGCTCTCAGGACCCGTAAGAAGGAGATACGTTGTTGGAGCTGCGGCCAACTTGGACACCCTAGAAGCAAGTGTCCATCCAAGAAGCGAGAAAAGCCACAGGAACGAAGTAGGGTTGATGGGGAGGAACAACTATCAGCCCGCTACGTCAGAGGCCCGAGGAAGACCAGTAGAGTTGCGTCATTAGGGAGCAGAACGAACAGCTTCTACGTTGATGGGAAGGTGAACGGGCAGCTGCGAAGTCTGCTACTGGATACCGGCGCAACCAAGACAATCTTGAGCTCAAAGACAGTTCCTGCTGAGAAGATGTTGCCATCGATTTGGACATTACGGACTGCCACAGGAGAGCCAGCGAAGGTCTACGGGGAGACAGTTGCCTACTTCATCATCGGGGGTCAACATCTGAAGCACCGCGCTCTCGTGGCAGATATTGATGAAGATGTCATACTAGGCATGGACTTGATGATCACATGCGGGATCAAGCTGGATATGGCAAGAGGGGTGATGACGCTGGGAGACGAAGAAGTCATCCTGCGGCAGGGAAAGGACATCTACGCACGAGTGCGCTTACTGGAAGACACCACTTTACCTGCACGGAGCCAAATCATAGCGCATGGGACGATCGAAGGGCCTCTACCTGAGGGTCAATGTGTGCTACTTGAACCGGGAAGGCAAGAAGAACAGGAGATCGGGCGCGGCGTAATGGTTGCAAGGTCTCTCTTCAAGGTCGGACGTACCACTCCGATTCGGCTAATGAACCTGAACAGCTTCCCAGTAACGCTGAACAAAGGAACACCGGTCGGGGAATGTGCAACCGCAACCTCAGTGGTACGTCAGCTGCAACATCATCCCACCGAGCTACAAGGACTGCCGGAAGAACTAACTGGATTTGTGGACGAATCATGCCGGGACCTCTCGCCTGAACAAAGCGAGGAAGTGAAGAAGATGATTACCCGATGGCAGGACGTTTTCGAGATCAGCCCAGGGCCACGGGGTAGAACGGATATCGTCCAGCATAGGATTGACACCGGGGATGCTAAGCCCATCCGACAGGTCCCGCGGAGGCTGCCGTTAGCCAAACGGGAGGACGCCGAGAAGATCATCAAGGAGATGGCAACTGATGGTGTCATTGAGCCTTCGAGTAGCCCCTGGATGTCTCCTGTTGTATTGGTGAAGAAGAAGGACGGCACAACGAGATTCTGCGTAGACTACCGCCTTCTGAACAACGTCACCAAGAAAGACAGTTATCCGCTCCCCAGGATTGATGATACGCTGGACACCCTGGAGGGGTGTGAACTTTTCTCTACCTTGGATCTCCGCAGTGGGTATTGGCAGGTTGGATTGAAACCTGAAGATAAAGAGAAGACAGCGTTCTCGATTGGTACTGGACTCTGGCAGTTTACGGTAATGCCATTCGGGCTTTGCAATGCTCCTGCAACATTTGAGAGGCTGATGGAAAGCGTGTTAAGAGGTCTCTCTTGGGAAATTTGCCTGGTATACTTAGATGACATCATTGTGCTGGGAAGGTCCTTCGCTCACCATCTGAAGAATCTGGAGAAGGTCTTCGAACGACTGCGTGCAGCGAACCTTAAACTAAACCCGAAGAAGTGTCATCTCTTCCGAAGGCAAGTCAACTATCTGGGGCATGTTGTGTCGGACAATGGAGTTGCCGTTGACCCAGAGAAGATTGCAGCGATCACCGACTGGCCAGTACCTCGAGATAAGCACCAAGTAAGAAGTTTTCTCGGCCTCTGCACCTACTACTGGAGGTACGTGAAAGGATTTGCTAACATTGCAAAACCTCTTACCAGGCTCACCGAGGAAAAACGGACTTTTCTTTGGGATCACAAATGTCAGGCATCCTTTGAAGAGTTGAAGAAAAAGTTGAGTAGTGCTCCTATTCTGAGCTATCCACGTCCCGAGGGCAAGTTCATACTTGACACAGACGCTAGCAACACCGCTATTGGAAGCGTCCTCTCTCAGCTCCAAGATGGAGAAGAAAGGGTCATTGGATATTTCAGTAAAGCGCTCTCAGCTCCGGAACGCAACTACTGTGTCACAAGGAAGGAGCTTCTGGCAGTGGTGAAATCTATAGAGCATTTTCACAAATATCTATACGGCAGAAGATTCCTCCTGAACGGACCACGCGGCTCTAATGTGGCTGCTACGATTCAAGTCACCAGAAGGACAAGTGGCGAGGTGGATAGAGCGCCTTCAAGAATATGACTTTGAATCTGCTCATCGCGCTGGAACGAGTCACAGAAATGCGGATGCGCTCTCTAGGAGACCTTGTGACGAAAAATGCGGGCATTGTTCTCGACAAGAAGAGAAGCAGGCAGCAGTGTTGAGGACAACGGTGGTCATGGACAGTTGGCAGGATGCAGAGGTGTCAAAGGAGCAGGACAGGGACCCGGACTTGAAACTAATGAAGCAGTGGAAACTATCAGGGCAAGGAAGACCAACCTGGCAGGATGTTGCTCCAATGTCGAAGAATGTAAAGACTTACTGGGCCCAATGGGACTCCATTCTAGTGGACAACAGGCTGCTGAAACGGGCATTGGAGAACACGGAAGGAGATCAGCGCAGACTTCAGCTCATCGTTCCAAAGAGTAAAGTGCCCGAAGTACTCAGGGAACTTCATGACGGAGTATCTGGCGGCCACCTTGGAGTTCACCGTACATTGGAAAAGGTACGTGAACGCTTTTACTGGGCGAATCTCAAGGACGATGTGTTGGACTGGTGCAGGCGTTGTGCGACTTGTGCGGCTTCTAACGGACCCATAAGAAGAAAGAAGGCCCCAATGAGGAAGTACAACGTGGGAGCACCGTTTGAGAGGATAGCAATTGACATCGCTGGCCCTTTCCCCGTGACGGATGAAGGTAACCGGTATATTCTCGTGGCCATGGACTACTTTTCCAAGTGGGTGGAAGCTTACGCCCTTCCGAATCAGGAGGCAGTCACGGTTGCGGACGTACTGGTGAAGCAGCTCGTCAGTAGGTTTGGGGTACCCATGGAACTTCACTCTGACCAGGGACGAAACTTCGAGTCTGCAGTCTTCTCCGGGATTTGCGAAGCACTGGGAATACGGAAGACCAGGACGACACCTCTTCACCCTCAATCCGATGGCATGGTGGAGCGCATGAACAGGACTATGGGTCGATATTTGTCCAAAGTGGTCTCCGACCATCAGCGAGACTGGGACCAGTATCTTCACCTGTTCCTGCTTGCCTACCGCAGTTCAGTCAGTGAGGCAACGGGGCAGACTCCCGCAAATGTGGTATTCGGCAGAGAACTTCGGTTGCCTTGTGATCTGAAATTCGGTTTCAAGCCTGACGAGGAAATTGCCGGAGAGGAGTACGTCACGGATCTACGGAAGCGAATGGATAATATCCACGAGAAGGTTCGCACAAACATCCAGGGGGCAAGTGACAGAATGAAGGAGCGCTACGACATCAGGGCTGAGAAAGGTGGCTACCAACCTGGAGACTTGGTCTGGCTACATGATCCTCGAAGAAGGCGAGGCTACTCACCTAAACTGCAGAACTCCTGGGACGGCCCGTTTGAGATCGTCAAGAGGATCAACGACGTCGTATATAGGATCAGGAAGCAGCCTAAAGGAAAACCCAAGGTAGTCCATTTCAATAGACTGGCGCCGTACAAAGGAGACCATGGCCCGGCAGAAGACCAGCAGGTTAGGTACCTAAACAACGTGGAGACAAATAATGACCCAGTTGCAAATACGAAGGTACCAGGGTTTCGTGGAGTAACTCAGGTAATCTACAGGGATATCTTCTCGTTACCAGTGGAGTATTCTCTGGTCCATTGCGTTGCTGAAGATCTGAGAACTTCTCGAGGGATTGCAACGGTCTTCAGGAAGAAGTTCGGCGGAACTGAGGAGCTGGAACGCCAAGCACCAAGTGTCGGGAAGGCACTCCACCAGCCGCACGAAGGACAACACCTGTTTTACTTGGTTACCAAGCGTGCCACTGATCAGAAGCCGACATATGACGCACTGCGGCGAAGCCTCGACGACCTTCGGAGTAAGCTTCTGAGACTGCGTGTCACTAAGCTCGCTATTCCGAAGTTGGGCTGTGGATACGACGGCTTGGATTGGAAGATTGTCAGGGACATGATCGAACAGACATTCGCCAACTCTGGAATTGCCATATTGGTGTGCACGTTCAACCCCTGGAAAGAAAGTGCGTCTCCATCAGCAGAAGCTCATAACTGCCCGATTTCTCCGGACTATGCTCTGGGGCAGAGCACTTTTAAGGAGGGGGCAGTGTTACGGGCGTACAAAGGAAGGCGGAAGCGGGGGATTAGCGGCTTAACTCCGTCAGCGGGAGAAGTTAAAACAGGATTAGGACGGTTCTAGATCGTCTCCTTTTGTCGGCAAAGGATTAAGAATATTCCAGAATTATCTGGCCCCTTCGAGTTCTAGAATGTTCGGCTTTGCCTCTTTAAATACTTCCCCTCAACTCGAGGCAGTCAGTCTTAGCCTGAGAGTAGACCAGTGAAGATCAGTGATAAGTGTAATAAGTGAGTGACAGTGTGATAAACTAGTCAGTGTTGAACCGGCCAGTGTAATAAGTGTATCAGTGAACTGTAACAGTCTCGCGAGTGTAATAATCTGTTTCTGTTTGTTACTGTGTGTCAGTTTGTGATACTTGAAGAATCTTACGGTCGGTGGACTAGTGAACTGTAAGTGTTAATTATTAGTTATAAATTGTAGTGTAATATATTCATAGAAACTATTGTAACTAGTTAAGCTATCTATAATTAGTAATATCTAATATTATTGTAATAATTAAATAGGAATTAGGCCTAGATAATAAATATTTAGAATATTATTATTATAAATTTATCTTAGTTTAATAATGTAATTGTTAATAATTTAATTGTATCCTTCTGATCAGTTTTGTTAATAAATATTAGTATCTTTAATTAAGGAATTGTTTAATTCATTTTTAATACCCAGTAGCCCGTAACAATATAAAAGAATTGAGGAGACCACAGCTGCCAGGAGCTTTCTGCGACTCTCTTTGGGTCCTCCAATATTCGGCATAAGTATTAATAATGAAGTAATTCTTGCCGCTTTGGCGCTGATATACTCTGTAAATGCGTTAAACTGGAGACGTGCATCGATGAGAACTCACAGGTATTTCAAGTATGGCTGGGAACCAATTTCGTGCCTACCCACTGTGAGTGTAACAGTTTCAATTTGCTTCCTGCTACTGACCAGGAGCGCCTCAGTCTTATGGTCCGCAAGCTGCAACCCCATAGAAGTTAGCCACCTTCGAATAATAGCGACAGTCTGGTTGGCAATTAGGGTAATCTCCTCAATATATTTTGCCACGACCACAACTGCCACATCATCGGCGAAACCAACAACTGTAACTCCATCCGGCATGGGTAACCTAAAAACTCCGTCGTACATAACGTTCCACAAGAGAGAACCCAAAACTGAGCCCTGTGGGACGCCACCAGTGACCTGATACCTCCTGAAACCATTATCCGAAGCATAAAGTAGTACCCTATCTGTAAAATAGTCGGTAATAACTCTCCTTAGATAAGATGGGACCACCATCGTACGGAGGGCATCCAATATGCAGGCCCAGTTCGCCATGTTAAATGCGTTTTTAACATCCAAGGTGACGATAGCTGCATAATTCTTCGCACTCCTCTTCCACCTCACTCCTGCAATCGCTTTTCCGGCAATCTCGGTGACTAGTCCAATAGCTTCTATCGTAGGTCGCTGTTTTCGGAATCCGTATTGAGCCTTTGAGAGGCCTCTTTCACCTTCCGAAAATTCTTGAAGCCTGAGAAATGGGAACATCTCAAAAACCTTTCCTAAAGTATTCAACAAACAGATTGGGCGATAGGTCGACGGGTCCTCGAAGCTTCCTTTACCCTTTAGAATCAGAACGAGACGCTGTCTCTTCCAAGGAGCCGGGAACGAACCTTCATGAAAGCAGGAATCGAAGACCTCCTTAAAAAGGTCGGGACGCTTTTTAAGAGCCACCTTAAGGCTAAATTGGGAAAGCCGTCCAAACCATGTGCTTTTGAACGAGTCATAGCCGCGTCACATGTCCTAGAGATGAACGAGGTGAGTATAGACGTCTTTTCCTCTGCTGAACTATGTAGGGAACATGGATCTTCCATCATCACCGAGAATGACTCAGCATCGAAAGTTTGAGTATTCCAGCCTACTGTTCTCCATCTACAACCCTTCCTTGTTGTCGGTATCTCCAGCGTGATCAAGAGGGCCTAGTGGTCACTGTGAGTATAAAATCCACAAACCTTCCCATTGGCGCCCCGTTGCAGGCGTCCACTGACAAACGTCAAATCAATAATGGATGACCTTCCTGCCCTAGTGAAAATTGGAACAGTACCGTAGTTCATAAGGACCAAGTCATTTATTTGGGCAAATTCTTCCAGGAGGACTTCACCTCGACAATTCGTAGTTTTACTACCCCATTCCGTTGCCCACGCATTAAAGTTGCAGGAGTTCATACAATGCCCCAGTTCATGCTCCCTTCAGTGCAGTTTGGAGGAGGTGGTGTAAATGTCTGGACTAGAATTTACACGGGAGGACGATATTAATATTTATGCAGTTTATAATAAAAATAATATAAAAATGCTAGGATAAGAAAATACCCCAAAATAGGCAATATTCCTATTCATTTTTGAGCAGTTTAGAATGTGAAACATATGTAAATGTAGACTTAGATAAAATGTAATACAAAATAAATTATTATGTATTTTTTTTGATATTATGTTCATATTTTTTATGTTATGATCTAATTTTGTAAATAAGTAATTAAAAGGCAAATAGTATAGAGTGGTATGGAATGTGACAATAAGTAAATGTTCCTATCCATAAAGTCCTATCTAGTCCATAAAGTGTATCACATCGTCTTCAGGTTTAACAGCTATAAAGTCGGTTGTAGTGGATCAAATTGATCGCCGTTTTACCACAATATAGTTTAGTGATTAGTGGAAAGGTTTGTGAATTTTGGAAGAAATCAGACCGGAGGAAGAAACTACAAAATCGAATTTAATTCGACTATTAAAGTAAAATCCCTCTGTTATCTTTAAGATCAGTGCTAGTATATAGAGATGTCTCCACCAGGTCTACCTTCACCCATCTCCCCCACCTGGCCTCCGCTGCCACTTCATTGACAGCTTTACATCGGCCGAGAATACGGTAGTTTCATTAACCACATTGCCACCTCTCTGATTTTTCAATAATATTAAATTCAATAATCTTTGATATTTCAATTTGTACCAATATGGCAACAATAGAAGACATATTTTATATACTAATAGAAAAAATTACTGGCCTAGAGACCAAGTTGGATGAAAATAAAAGATATCAAGAGGAAGAATTAAATAAGATAAAATTTGAGATAAAGAATCTATCCAGTGATAGGCAGAGTTATAGGGAAAGAGAGGAATATAATATCCGAAGGAAAAATATAGTAATATTCGGACTAGAGAGAGAAAAAACAATGGAAATGAAGTCTACGATATTTAGAATATTGTATTACATTTCATACCAGATTTCAGACCTTATTATATAACGGAAATAAGGAAAATAAACCGTAAAAATTAAAATTGCCCAGTAATAGTGACATTAAATTGGATAATTTTGAAAAAAGATATTATGAACAACAAATCTGAATTAATGAAACTTGAAGAATATAAAATGATTAAAATCAAAAATTATATGCCAATGGCCATCTCTAACAAAAGGTCAGAGACATTAGAAAGGAATTATATACATTTATGAAATACCACTGGAAGAAAGGAAACAAGGCTACCCTGAGATACGACAATATTAATGAATGATAATTTGTTTACCCTTGAAAAGCTGCAGGCCCAAGAAGCCTTAAGAAAAAGGAAAGAAAGAAATTAAGAAAAAGAAGAAGCTGTCGGTAAAGAAAATGAGCAAAAACCAAAGGACAAAAAGCCAAAAGAAGCAAAACCTCATCATCAAAGGACAAACAGCCTAGATACATTTTGGAAATTTCATGAAGAAAGAATATTGGAGGAGAGTGGTAATAAAGACTTACGGATGCTTCGAAAACGAATTCCAAAAACCAAAAGATTTGCAAATAGCATAAAAATTGGACAGAAAAACCAAAGTTAACCAAAAAAGGCATCGAAAAGGACAATAAACCGAACTCACTTCCCCCAAAATGTTTGGACAGCAAGGGGGAATATGACCTAAACCTTCCAAAACAACATTTTGGCAACATTGACATTCGAAATAGCCCCACTTAACGTTAGAAGTTTATTAGCTGACTGGAGAATAGAAAAACTAGAAAACGCAATGTTTAATTCAAATATAGACATTCTAGGATTATCTGAAGTAAGAAGAAAGGGAGAAAACATTCAGTTAAGGAAAAGGATATTAATTTTTTCATTATGGTCAGGTCAGTGGACATCGAGGTGTGGGATTCATGATTCGAAAAGTCGTTAAAGATAATATCATAGAAATAAACGCGTCTCCGATAGACTTTCTTTATTAAAAATGAAGATGTACGATAAGAAATTAGTTTTAATACAAGTATATGCGCCAACGAGTGCATCTTCAGAAGAAGAAGTGGAAGATTTCTATCAAATTCTGAATGAAACAATCTCAACTATAAAATCCAATCACCAGAATTATTTGATTATTATGGGGGATTTCAACAGTCTAGTAGGAAGGCCTGTCCAGGAGAGAACTCCGTTGGTCCATATGGGTACTCGAAAGACTGGTAAATATCGACTGGTAAGTATAGAAAAGCAATTAAAAATTGTTAATACCCCTTTTAAGAAGCGAATGGGAAAGTAATGGACCTGGTTGTCTCCAAATGGATTGTATCGTAATGAAATAGACTACTTCCTATCTCCGAACCATACTATTTTTAAAAAAATCGAAGCATCCCATCGATTTTCATTCCATTCTGATAACAGAATCCTAAAAGCCACTATTTATCTACCCAGGCGTCCCTTCACCAAGAAAAAAACCGAGCGAAATACCAAGGAATGTTACCGAAGAACTATTCTTTCCAGAATTATCAAAATTATTAATTTCCGAAGAACTCAATTTTTCTGAAAACATTCAGACAGCTTACAGCACCCTCAAAAAGGCAATTGTAACTGCAGCACTAAATTCTAAAACGTCAAAAACCAATGTTGGCTTTAAACCTCCCGAAGAAACCCTGGCATTAATCAAAAAACGAGAAAATCTCAAACAAAGAAGAATTAAGTCGAAAGAAGAAAAAATAGAATACAATCATATATGCAAACTTGTGAAATATAAACTTCGTTCCGACCTCGAAAGACATAACCAGGCCATAGTCGAAAATTTGATTAAAAAAAAATAGATCCGTTAAAAATGGTAGATTGATAACTCACGGAAAAAACTGGCTTTTAAAACTTAATAACGAAAAAGGAGAAATTCTAACTAGTAGAACTGCAATAATCTATACTGCATATAGAATAATATAAAATAAAGAAATAAAGAAATATAAAATTCTATAAACAACTATATTCTGAAAAATATTTAAACAAATTTCACCCAACCAGCGGAAATGAAGATAATAACGACGGTGTTTGAAGATTTTCTAGAGGAGGAAATAACAAAAATAATAAAGGAGCTCAGAAGAGACAAAATGCCTAGGCGCGATATCATATCTGGAGAATTATAATTAATTATAATTATAAAGATAATTCATAGCTTCGGAATTAATTGCACCTATATTAACTAAACTGTTCAATGTAATTATGAAAACTAGGGAAATATTGACTTCAGTAAAGCATTTGATACAGATAGGCACTCATTTCTTATTAACAGTCTAAAACGCCAAGGCATTAATAAACACATTTTGGATGTTCTTCAATATTGGTATACCAACAGCCAAGCGAGAGTAGTTCTAGGAAAGGTTTTTCCAATCGAAAGAGGGATTCGTCAGGGCGATCCTTAATCACCTGATCTATTCAACGCGGTTTTGGAAGATGTTATCAGAAACCTTCACTGGGAGAATTTTGGGATAGACATTAATGGTAACAAACCGTCAAATCTGAGATTCGCTGATGAACTTCTCATTTTACACACACTATCTGAACTTAAGAAAATGCTAGAAGAGCTGGTCCTAGTAGGAACTGAAGCTGGACTGGAGATAAATTTTAACAAATCATTCTTGATGACAAATGCCCAAGAAGAATAAATATTTCTTGGTACCAGCAAACTCCAATGGGTAAAAGAAACAATCTATCTAGGGCAACTCATATCATTTGCAGATAGATCCAAGCAAGAGGTGAATAGAATGATTAAAATAGGATGTTCCAACTTTTGGTCACACAAAAATATTTTGAAAGCAACATAGCCATACATCACAAGAGAAAAGTTTTTGAAGCTTGCATCATTCCTTCTTTAACTTGGAGTCTAAATAACGATATATCTAAATCCCTATCAACCACTCAGCGTGCAATGGAGCGAAGTATGCTAAGGAAAAGTAGATGAGAGAAAATAAAGAAGATAGAACTACGGAAGCTGACTGGTACGTGCGATATTCTCAAGACCGTATCTGATCTTAAATGGCAGTGGGCTGGATACATTGCAAGAATGGTACCAACACATTGGGCTAAGGCAACAACAGATTGGTATCCAATACACCGCACTAGGATAAGAGGGAGACCAACTACGAGATGGCGGGACGTCATACAAAACTTCATCGGAGTACTATTGCACCGTTCTGCTTGGAACAGACGTAGCTGGGGCAAATTGGGAGAGGCTTATGCCCAAAGAAGGGCCTTTTTTCATTTTAAAACCATGTAAATGTACATAGAAGAAAGAGGAAAAAATAAAGCTTATTATTACATAATAAACCAATTAAAAAAATAAAAACTTTCCATTACCTATAAGAGTATACTATTACCTTGTACTATATGTATCGTAGAAACTATCAACAGACTGGTTCATTGAGACGATGCTTTAGCCAAAGTGGAACCCTTGAGATCCCGAGATGAGGACCATCATTTTCTACTCCCGCAGAAGTTGGGCGATGACCGTGGGTAAAATTTTCTAAAAGCTCTTCAAGAATATATTAAAAAAACTATACTAGGCTAAAGGTGACCCTGAGAATTTATCCACTCTACTATCCTTCTTAGCTGAACCACCCCTTCAAAATTTTCAGAGGAACTTTTCACTAAATAATTAATCAATAATTATAGTCAAAATATACTACAAATTGCGAAATATAATTGGAACATTTACTCCAATTTTCACAAGACCTCTTGAAATTTAATCGAGTTTCGATCAGAAAGAATAAAGTCATTTTATTCATAAATATCTTTTAGGCGCCATAATTATGAATAATTTCCATAGAAAATGTGAATCATGCTAGATATAATGAAGATGAATAAATTTTACTTATTGACTATTTATATATTTTGTTTATTTGGTGATTTATTAATTTTACTTATTAATTATGTATTGATGATGAATTATTATATAATTTGTTTATAAATTATCTGAAAGTTGGTAAATAAAAGTCTTATTAATAATTATTTAAGATATCTTGGGGAGGCTTATGGCGGTTCCTGAAAGAAAAGGTCATAAATTAGACCTGCAGTCAGCTGAATAACTGTAATAAACATGACTACAATACTATAGCTGACATTACTTATCCTAATCTCTCCCATGCTTAAGATTGTTTCAATAAAAGGACTTTATATTGGGTATCGCTATAATTTCTTATTACTTGATGGATTTTCGTGCAATAAAAATTGTAAGTACTATTATTATGTTC
Organism: Arma custos; assembly: GCA_037127475.1. Classification (NCBI taxonomy): domain Eukaryota; kingdom Metazoa; phylum Arthropoda; class Insecta; order Hemiptera; family Pentatomidae; genus Arma; species Arma custos. Next base: position 107,492,395 of record CM073761.1, read on the forward strand.
AATACTCGTTTCATGCAATTTAGCTAAAAAAAAGTTTTACGTCTCCTATCTCATTGGAACCAATGATTACACTACACAACTCGTTTCTTGTGTCTGGTCAAAGACCGTAATTTTCCATCATATTATGCCAAAGTAGAGTGGAACATGACCTTACTATTGAAGAATGTTTGCTTTTGTGGCGGGGAGATTTTTTGCTCTAATTTGGAATCCTGAATTATTCTTAATACGGTTGTTAATTAATATGGTTGTAACGTCATCCCATTTTCCCTCTCTGCAAAGTCAAGACAGCTGATTATTCTACTACTTTCTCATTGGCCGAAACATTAAAGGGGATCAGCAAGTAAATCTATATTTGTTCTTTCATTTAATATTATAAGGGCAATTTAGAGAGCATTGCAGGCGAATTTTTCAACAACGGTCTAAGCCTTATTTATATTTTGGAAGTAAACATTGTCCTTTATTTAAGGTACGAGTATTATCGCTTAGTTTAAACTTTTAAAATACATTCTCGAGCCACCACCTATTCAGTTAATTGTGAATCATTCGCGAGTGAAATCAGGGACAATGGGACGGCGTTGCAAACATGCAGCGGACAGTTTTTGTTCTGTATGAGGCATTTTCATTAAAGTGAGGGATTCAAAATCTAACCCTCAGATTTGAAGTGCATATGAATCATATTTTGGAATCGCCGTAAGCAGCCAGGACAAAGTGTCTGCCCCACATTTCCCCTGTGGGAACTGTAAGGGAAACTTGGAAGGATGGTAAAGAGGGAAGAAGCGTGCCATGAAGTTTGCACAACCAAGGATTTGGAGGAACCCGACTGACCACGTGAGTAACTGTTATTTCTGCTTACACGACATGATTAAAGGGCAAAGACGTGCAGATTTCCAGTTCAAGGAGCTGGACATCCCATCCTCCACAGCTCCTAAGCCAAATACACCGGAGTTTCCTATACCGACTGTACCTCATCCAGAGCCTATGGAAACTGAGTGTATTTCTTCTTCAAGTGACTCGAGAGGCAGTGAAGGCAGTTGTTTTGACCCGGAAACTGATGATGACGAAAGAGGGATACCTCACTTTCCAAATCAATAAGAAATGAATGACTTCTCTTTCCATTGAAGAAATCAATGGCTAGAGATCTAGGTCTCACAATTCAAAAGTCCGAAATTTTGACGTATAGGCTCAACAAGTGGAACATGTTGGACAAAAGTGTCAGGGTAATTCATCAAAGGAAGCGACATTCTTCATTTGCACATTTTTTCACTCAGCAAGATGCAATTTCCTATTGTACAGATGTGTCTGGATTGTTCGAAGCTATTGGAATACATTGTAATACTGATGAGTGACGTCTGTTCATTGACAGTTCATCTAAAACCATTAAAGCTGTCTTGCTTCATAATAGTAACGTGCTCCCATCCATTCATTCCTTTGGCTCACTCTGTACATTTTAAAGAGAACTACTTCAACGTCAAAAGGCTGCTGCAGCTTTTGAAATACGCAGAGCACGGCTGGGAAGTCATCGGAGATTTCAAAATGGTGGAATTTTTTATGGGCCTTCAGGCTGGTTTCACCAAATTCCCTTGCTATCTCTGGGAGAGTTGAAGCACCGCAGAGCATTCAGTAGAAGATACTGACCGCCAAGACCTGATAATTCCGTGGGAGCCTAAAATGTCAAAGCGCCTCCGTTAGTGGATTCCGAGAAAATTCTAATGCCACCGTTGCATATCAAATTAGGCCTCTTCAAGCAGTTTTTGAACGTAGATATGGACTCAGTCGTATTTTTGCACATGAAGGAAGTGTTTCCCAAGCTTTCTGCAGCAAAGATCGCTGGAGGTGTGTTCGTCGGGCCACAAATCAAAAAGGTGATTTCCTCTAATGAATTCCCCAAAATACCGCAGTAGAAAAAGCAGTATGAGGCAGCTTTCTCACAGTAGTGAGAGGCTTCTTAGGAAACAACAAGGAAGACAATTACGAAATTCTTGTTAGAAATTTAATCGAAAATTTTGGAAGAATGGGATGGCGAATGTTTCTTAAAACGCACATCATTGATGCCCATATCAATCACTTCAACCGCAACCTGGGAGCATACTCGGAAGAACATGGGGAACGCTTCCATCAGGACATCATGGAGTTTGAGAAAAGATATCAGGGCCAGTATAAGGAGAAAATGATGGGAGACTGCGTCTGGAGTCTCATTCGAGAGAGTTCCACGTCCCTGAGGCGCTCGAGTGGGAAAACTCATTTTTGACTGCATATTTGATTTATTTTAAGCGAATTCTGAGTTTATTTTGTTTTGAATGCAAGAAGTTTAAAGTGTTTTGTGTTTGAAATATTGTATTTGTGTTACAATTCGAAGTGATTACAATATGAATATTTTACATGTTTATGTCTATATTGAAAATATACTAAAAGCATACTCCTGGCTTCAAAAGCAAATATTTTGAGGAAAACTGTTCATTTTCCTCAATATTATGGTCTAGCCAAGCAAACACAATCACTTTCAACCCAGACACAAAAAAAAGTTCAATTTCGTTGTCTGGCGTTATCATTCCAATTAACGACTGCGTATTAATAATTAAAAATTTTACAGCTGAACCATCTTTATTTTTATGCAACTATTTAAATTTCCAGTTTGATATGTTTGCGACGTGTAAGGGATTATTGCAAGTTAATTAAAGTGAATTATGCCATGTTTTTACGTTGTAGGGGACAAATTATAAAAACATGAAAATATTGAAGATAAATTCTCTATTATCTATAAAACAGATTCCAAATTTTGATCATTAATGCCAATTAGGGCCTCTATTTGAGATTTCCTTTCACATCAGACTAATGTTTCACCTTTCCCTTCAAATGTTAATAAATTTGATTTCAACAGTGATTAGTTACTATTATCCGCATATTTTATGATCTATAACATTTTTGATAATGACGAAATTAAATAATAGATAATAAACACTAAATATTAATATCAGTTGGAATACTTAAGGGTAGTAAATGAAGTCGAAATCGAAACACAATAATTTTATTCCATGGTTATGTTTTTATCTTTTACCCAAGACAATTAAGGATTTCAATATGAAGGGGCTATTGCTCATCATCCATCTACTAAATATTAACTCCACTAAAAAGTCGTACCGTAATTTTTGTTTCATTGTATGAAAAGTCAAATTGACAAGACCTGATGTTCAAGGAATATACAGAGGAATAACCCGTACCGCTAGAATTCATGAAGGTTCTGGGGTTCAGTACATGTTAGAGACTGTACTGTTTGTTGAAAAATGTGTGAGCAGGAAGGTTAATTGTCTTGGATCACGCTCAACGGCCAGATTTTTCAACCTTATTTTGGGTACCCACTTTGTACAGGCTGGGTGAGCCCCAGGAGGATTCTAGATCCCATAGGACCTACCTCCGGCTGCTAACAGATTAAATAAAAGTTTGGAAGCGAACGGGATTTGAGCCCAGTACCTTCGACAGGGCCACTGAGGTCTAGCACTGAGCCATTCTGCTCTCCCCAGAAGAATAAAGGGATGAATAATCGAGATCATAGAATCTCTTTGTGTTCCAGTCATTCAATTTAAGAATAAAATCGAGAAAATGGATTAAGGCAGTTGTTAAACCTTATAATATCCCTATAGTTTTACACAGATAAACAAATAAACAATTTTAAATGGGTCAGTGTCGGCTAAATACAAGTTTAATTGTGAAAAATTCTGGATTAATTTCTCATGACCTTTCGTAAGTAGCTTAAAATTGAAAAAAAAAATCATCCGGAAATAATGTTGGGAAATAATAATCAATGATCCATTGATGCCAATGGTACTTTGAAGCTCGAGATACCTATCTACCCCGAGTAAATAATGTTCTAAATAGAATATCCTCGATTATATCAATAATCACGGCCATCCCCATATGGAACATTATTTATGATGAACAAAATGGCGGAAGGATAGACGAAAATACAGTATGTATGAAATGTACGGGGTAAATGAGAAGATTGAAATTTAAAGAAGTGAAATAATTATAATCGTAATGTTTGGGTAATATTCAAAAGAAATAACACTCACATCTTATCAAGATATTCCGTCGACGTCTAAATAAATCAATTTCAAGCTAAACGTGTTTGCACACAACAATTTTAAATGTGTGATAAGATTTATGAACCTTATGAAACATTATAAAATATTAAAACATAAAACGAGGGTAGGGAAAGAACATTTTATTTTGTTTCACATTTTCCACAAACGGTTTATCACTTTGATTTTATTTTAATTGCAATTAATTTATAAAATAATAGAAATTCGTATTAAAGAACTTGGAAGATGTGGAGGAAAGGTTAGTGGTTTAGATGAGGTAAAGTGCCTGTTTGATTGGACAAGGGCGTTGAAAGTTGGAGGTAGTGGGGAGGTGAGGATAAATCTCTTTTCCTCCATTCTAATTAGCCCTTCTAATTACATCTCATTAGCCGGATAGCCAGGGTCCAGATAAGCTTGCTAAGCTTGCCGGTGTCACTATATCTCCTACCTTTCATCATATGACCTTTTCCCATCCCATTTCATTCTACCTCTTAGCTATCAACGTTTCGTCCCCCATGAAATTTGTTTTTTTTTCTTTTTCTATATTTTTTAATCAGTTATGGCCCACTAGAGCCAAAGAGAATAATATGTTTTACAAATAATATGGACACACACACCCACTCAGGCAGTTCCAATCATGTTTTGTATTACATGTTTTAAATATTTCCCGTAACTTTCGAGACACTATTATTAGTTGAGCCGCAAAATGTAATTTTTCGGTGTTTTATATTTACTATCCGGTAATAAATAGCTCTTCTAAATATATTGAGAATTGATTATTCCAGTCAGAAACGAAAATTCTATAGGTTGATAACTTATTATTTAGTGATTTTAAGCATTTCTCAATCACACCTTCCATTTTGCAGAACCCTAGATCCTCTCGTAGTATGATAAATGCTCTGACAACACTTGATATAAATGCTTCACTTATATGTGAAATAGAAATATTATAGAAATTTAAATCAAGTTAGTAAAGTGTACCTTCATATATTTTAAGAAAAGAAATGATTAAAAGTTTTACTTGTTAAATGGTTAAATTTTGAGTCCAGTAATGATTTAAGGATTGAGATGTTGCTAACACCGATGCAACTGTCTTCAGACAGTTAGTTTACTGACATTTACTGGAAACTCATTTATAGCTAACGAATTTATAACAAAGGCAAACTGGTAAATGACTTTTATCAAACTTCTACAAACTCAAAAGTTTCAGGCAGCTGGGATTTTCTCTGAAACAAAATCATCAGGCCAGGAAATAATCAACACACAGAACGTCACTGTTAATCAACTTATTCTCGTTACTTAACAAAAAATTACGCTTTCATTGTAGAGCAAATTCCTTTAACAATTTTTGCGACAGAATCGAACGCAGAAACAAAGAAAAAAATCATTTCCATACTTCTTAAAAATATATTAATATTTGTTGTTGAATTTTAAAGAAACAGTGAATGAATGCAAAACATTAATTAAATAGATTTTTAATTTAACATTTTTTCATCTTCTATCCAAGTACAGTATATAATAAATAAATAATATACAAAATTCCTAACTGATAAAATATAAACATTAGATTAATGAATGAGGTATATCATGGTTGATTTTTAAATATGGCTAATAATATTTTTTTAAATAATAACTGTTTATTTCAATTTAATTGAGCGCTAACCGATGCACAATTTTTTTTTTTAATCTGTCCTTTGCTAATAGAAATAGATTCGATGGTTTATTAACACGTGAACATGCAACATATAATTGTCCATGAGAGAAACATGGATGTTCCTGGATCTAGGTCCAAACCGCAAATGAACATCGTATGGCCTTGAGACTTGTTGATGTTCTTAGCAAAAGCCAAGCTTATATCAAATTGAAGTTATTTGAACGGTATTATGGGTTCTGATGGTATCATTGGAATACGTGGCTACAGAACGACTTCTCCTTTAATGATTCCAGTCAACATTGCTGCTTCAATAACATTCCCGGTGATATTTTTGATGACCAAATGTGTAAGATTCCATAATTGGTGGATTCAAGTTACACATAATCAATAATAATGGCCGACACATATCACTTAGGGGTATGAAAAATAGTTTACATCCTATTCTCAGACCTACTGAATATAGACAAAAAATTTCATAAGAATCGGTCAAGTCGTTTCGGAGGAGTTTTGTAACAAACACTGTGACATGACAATTTTATTTATCTTAACTCAGAATATGTTAGACCTGCATTTGAGCTCAAAATGTCGCAAATTTAATCTTCTTTAAAAATGGTTGTTTATGTTTTTCCCCTAAACGCTCGGATTAAGAGAAACAGGTCAAAAATACCGAAATAATTCCGAAAATTTGGAAGTTTTTCGGCAACCAAAAGTATTCTCGTCTGTTTTTTCGGTTGCGAACTTGTATTTACACTATTCAGTCATGCCCTTACAACATATCAAAAATTCAGCATCATCATGCGTCACTGCTACGATCGACGCATAATCAATAATAATGCCCGACATATATCACTTAGGGGTTTGAAAAATAGTTTACATCCTATTCTCAGACCTACTAAATATAGACACAAAATTTCATAAGAATCGGTCAAGTCGTTTGGTGAGGCTTTATTTGCTATCACAGAACCGCTATGGAAATGTATAGAATACACAAAAGTTTATACGTCTAATTCATTGACATCCAAAAGTACTTGGATAAGGTCCACCACAATAAACGCATAGAGAACTGAAAGGTATCATTTTAGATCAATACGAAATGCGATTAATAAAAGGTATCTACTAAAACCAAACATCAAACTAATGCCCTGTTGAGGACATGTTATCGTGTCCAATTAGTATAGTAATGGCTGGAAATGCATTTGTCAACATCCACATCAGAATATTGTTTATGGAGCGTTATGTGTCGTCAGTATTATTTAACTAAATAGAAAATTTGTAGGCTCAATCGATCAAGAAAATGAAATCAGTTAAATGTGGGTCTAGAATCGCAAAGATAACCTAGACTGCCATTATCACCTACGACGAAATACAACCATTGCGTAAAAGAAAACTAATTACTATAATTTATTTTATTTTTATATGATATAATTTTTTTAATATTTTATTTGAAAAGAAAAGATATGGCCTGGATATTTGAAAACGAATTACATTTATGAAGATGAGAAAAGCATGTTTAATAGGATACATCTTATGCAACAACTACCTACTACTACTAAAACCAAATTGAAGGTGGAGTAGACGAGATGTATCCGATGGAAAACATCCTGGCTCAAAAAGATAAGGGAACGGACGAATCTCTGCTTCGATAAACTGCTTCATGCAACAGAGGCGCGTTCAAATATGTGGTCGGAAAACTTCAATGAAAACACTTGATTAAAAGAAGAAGAAGCTCCTAGATTGTATAGGGGAGATTATATCCTTGCACAATAAACTCACCTATCTTGTAGAGGAAGTGAAGTCTATTTATTACAAAGGGCCACTAAATGATATATTACAATTTCAACTATTCTTACTGGAGCTGATATTAGTATTGGTGTTTCTCTACAGTTATTACCCACAATACTACACATTAAAGGCTGTAGATTTTTAGCTGTAATTTCTATATAGGTGTATTAATATTTATTATTTCAGCCAGGATCTCTAGACTCAATGGCTACAATGTTATACATTAAAGCCAATAAAGAATTTATTATTATTATTATATTATTATATATTATTATTTCAGCCAGGATCTCTATTTTTATTTTTGAAAAGAATCCATTATATTCATTCTTGGTTTTTGTATTTTATTAAATTTTCTCTAGAAAGATTTTGAAGGAACATGAACAAATACATATTTTTTTTTTGTATTATTGGATTTTCTGCATTTTTAATCAATGCATACGGTTTGTTTGAGGTTTTCTGTGAATAGTTCATTGTTATGTATAAGGATATGTATAGGGATATTGTATAAGCGTAGAAGGCCATGTGTTCTGTCTTCTCTTTACTGATTTCTAGACCCCAATTATAATATTCCTCTTCTAGCTTTCTTAGCACATAACTAAGATCATCTTCCTCAGAAGCTATCACCACTTGATCGTCAGTAAAACGCAGACTGTATAATGTTTCCTACCCTATTTTAACACAAATACCCCGACATTTCCTTTTCCACTCTTTCAAAACTTTCTCCAGATACAAGATGAAAAGGGTTGGGGATAAACTACACCCTTGTCTTAGGGCTTTGATAGGGGAAACTATATGGCAAACGGTTTCCTATTTTAACCTTAGCTTCCTCTCCGAAGTACAAGATTTTAATTGCATCAACAAGATCTTTGCTGAATCCCATATTTCCCAGTGCCATCCACAGAAGTTTCAATGCAACGGTATCGCTATGATTTTTTAATATCAATAAAAGCGAGGTAAACTTTACGGTCACAAGCCAATTCTTCTCTAGTAATTACGTAATGGATAAATAGATAGAAATTTTATTTGTCTTTGGGGGCTTCCCCATACAAATAGAGCCCAGCTTGGCTATAAATTACAATATTATGATTTTAACAATTTATATAATAAAAATAAAAATAAAATTTACTAACACATTCTGGTTTTCAAAACATAAATAACGCATTAAAGAAGAAACAATTACTGTTGCTATGACAGAAACAATAAAAATAAATAAACAAAATATCACTTTAAAAATAACTAAAAACAAACACTAAATATAAAATGGTCTATGATAAACAATTTAGCACTTTTTGAACTCCCATCATGTAATAATACACTTTATGTAACTTATCTACACTGTCGATATTGAGTATAGCTTGGATACTTTTGTTATCAGAAGATTCTAAGACAAGTCACCATTGATAAACAAGGAAGTGTTCGAACAATTGAATTATATTTTCATTATAGTGTTTAATGTACATCCACTCATTGCTCCTTGCTCTCCTCTACCTCCTTGCCACAGAGGCAGTGCCCTCTATCATCCCCCCTAGGGCTTCTCCTGGTTGAGAACGGGCCCAGTTGGATCAAGACATTGTACGAGCAAACATGTGTTGCGGCATCATGGAGTAGAGAAAGAGCAGAGGGCCGGCAGAGCCGGGAGTACGAGGAGGCCGGCAACCAGTTGGAAGACACAACAACGCAGATACAGCCACCATCAATGAAATACTAATATATGTAACTATCTATAAATAGTTATTATAATATGTATAAGAAAAAGGTCTTTAATTTAAAGTAACATACAGTCCACTAAACTTTTATTAGAAGCACCATATCCGGTGTAGGCCACCTCAAACTCTTCCAGTATTGTATCCATATCACATACAGGGGGCAAGTAAATGTTTTCAACCGTTAATAGTTTGTTATTAATTTTATTATTGACAAAAAGACCGTAGCGGCCGGTATTTACAATACTTGTTCCTCAAATAAGGGAACTATGAACTAGGGTTAGCAAACCACTGCTGTTGTGTTTGTTTTTACAGCTTTACCGCTAAAAGGTGTATACTCATGTAACCATGGAGGTAAAGAGAAATTATCGTCAATCAACCACGAAACAATATCTCTACGAAACATAATATGGGATATTGCCTTATAGTATCACATTCTTTTACTGTAAATTTGAATAAGTTTTTAAACCGTTTATATTGCAAAACAAGATATGATGTCCATATTGTACATTTTTGGGGTAGATAGTTTTACCGAGTCCTTTCCGTGAAACATGAACAGGTATTAGACCTTAGGAGATGGGTTCGGTCCGTCAAGACAACTTATCCATTGCTGAGCCAGATGAACTTCGTAGTCGAAATAAACTTATCCAGTCTATTTCCAGCTTTTCTTTTCTTTATTGCTTGTTTCTCATCAGATGTTTGTAATTATGTAATGGTGAACACATGATCCGCACAGGACCGTACTACACTAAAACCGACCTGTTATTATGATATACCCCAAATTTGGCCACAGTCTCTGCTCATACTGCTTAAAAAAGTGATACCGCGAGTTTGAACAATCACCCTTGTTCCCTTTTTATGTAAAGGCGTGATGTGACCGATTAACCATTCCTAAGGGACTTGACGTTAATTCATACACCGTTTGAACAACTTAGCTGTTTTTCCCCCTTTAAATATGTTGGTCCTGACTTGGCAAGCTCTATTAGAAGACTCCCTGGTCCAGGTGCTTTGTGATTTTTCATTCTTTAGAGCGGCTTCTACTTCCACCAACAATACCGGCTTTGCATCACCTTCTTCACTGGCTTGTATAACAATGTTCTCCTTAAACATGGTTCTTTCCTCTATCAATAGTTTCGAGAATTATTCTTCCACGCCTCCCAGCTTCTCTGTCCATACATATTACTATCAATCAATTGGCAATTATTCTCCCAGAACTGATTCATAGCTTCTCTCCTTTTGATTTTGAATTCTCTGTTAAATTTGTTATTTTCATTAAATGCTGTTACAACTCTAGTAGAGAGCCAAGCATATTTTTGTCTCATTTCTTCCACTTCTATTCTATTCCACCAGAATTTATCCGATTTTTTATTTATATGTTTTACGCCAATTGCTTTAAACACTGCTTGAAGAAAACTTCTTATAATATAGCCCTATTCATCTGGACTACGAATCTTATTTCAAGTCTGCTTTGATACAACTTTTTTACGGACTCCTGCATTAGGCTATGAATGGAATGGTAAATCACTTTGGAAGTTTTGGGATTGATATTTATCTCCTTCCGGGCACCCTGCTATTTATATAGAAATGTTCGTCAAACAAAATAATGGTCGGATCCACATTCTGAACCTTTCTTCACTCTAACGTCATGAGTAAGCACGCGGTTGTTCCTTCTAATTATTGTATAATCAAATATTGATCTAAGCAGATGAGCAGGACGCTGCCAGGTGTATTTATGTGCGTCTTTGTGGGAAAAATACCCATTCAAAAAATCATATCGAGTAGCTCACACAATTCAATCAAACGATCCCCGTTTTCATTCACTGTTTCTTCTTCAAATCTTCCCGGTCTTAATCTCTCTTACCGGTTCTGCTGTAACAAGCAAAGTTAACTGTGGATGTATTCGTTTCATTTTCCCCCATCCGCAAGGTCATTGTGTTTTTTTTTTTGAGAAAGGAAGAAATTAGCATGTACAGAAAATAATAAAAATGTGATAAAAGTATAATACAAAAATAATTCTATAAAATGGTGATATGGAGGGATGGATGAAAAAGCAGGAATAAGTGGATGAATGTAATGGAAAAGGGAACGAATCATTTTTTAATGAGCCCTCAATATTATACTAAAGACTGGAATATCATTTAACCTCATACCTCCCTTAAAATTATCTTATACTTGAATCCCTCGAACTCTAAAGATCTGGATACCTCATTTTCCAGGATTATCTCTTTATTTTCATAACTTTTTATTTTCTCCCGAAAAAGCATGATCATATTCATCAAGAAATATGTTTATAACCTGCTCTTACTTCTCAATCTCGACAGAATCCCTGAGTTTTTATCTTTCTTTGACTCTTACCATAATTGTCTCCATTACAGCGAAGAAAAATAAATAAACCATGCTCTTCCTCTATCTTGACCTCTTTATTGTATGAAATATAGATGCCTCCTTATCCTTTGACTGACCCACCAAATCTATATATACAAGTAGACTTCTTAACTACTTTTACCAGCAGCCTTATCACCAAAAATCGATTCCGCTTAGAATCTAATCCATCGATACCTTATCTGATACTCAGACGAACACTCACCGCATGAAACAAATCATACTTTCCGAAAGCTGTTGATCCTATGTTATTCAGAAACTTCAGGGACGTCGTGTAAAGGCTATTACCTTAACATTGTTGTTAGCATTGAAAGCAGCATTGTGGCATTGAAATATTGTAAAACTCACAATCTTATTAATAAAATTTGTTCCTCTATTAAACCTCACTATGAGACATTCCCTCATTTCAAAATTCATTGATATTTATTCACGATCCTTAGACATAAAAATATATTCCAAATGGAATGGAAAAAGGTTCTACAATATTTCCCTTCACTGCAACATTCTTCTAATCCAACACGCAACGTACTGTCAACAAGTCGATATATTTAGATATGTGTATATTAATAATGTAGTCATGGACAAAACAGACTATTCTGACAAGATTCATTTACTTCTTTTCGACCAATCTATACACATACCAATCGATTTCGACGTCTTTTTTAACACTGTTTTTTTAAAAATAATTTATTCAATATAATTTACAATGGTATTATACTAATACTGCAAGAAAGTAGAATGAATGGTACATAATGGTATGAATAAAGACACATAGAGAAACTACCCAGCGGTAGTACTCAAATAACAACTTCAAGTTAGAAAGTCAGGAGGCCATCTTGTTTTCAGACGCCTCGGAGGATTATCAGGAATTGAAGAGGTTGCTGTTGGAATTTAGATTTAAATAGATCTATTATATCTAGTATTTGTCAATTGTAGATGGAGCTGTCTCTTACGCCAAAACAAACAAATAGTCTCGGGGCCACGCTACTACCCGGGTATGGCATGCCGGTTTGCTGTTCAAGCTCAAAACCGAGTTACCTCAAACCTTATTCCTAGTCCTTCGATCCTACCTCTTTAATTGCTACTTCCAAGTAGGCTGTGGTAATGAATACTCCAATCTTTACCCAATTCAAGCTGGAGTTCCCTAAGAAAGCTTCTTGGGTCCTGTCCTATACATATTGTACACTGCTGATATCCCAACTACTCCTGAAACCTTCCTTACAACGTTCGCAGACGACACAGCCATCCTATCATCTCATCCAGATCCCGAAATGGCTTCCTCGAACTTCCAAAGGCACCTTTCACTCATTGAAATTTGGTGTAACCAATGGCGGGTCAAAGTCAACGAGGAAAAATGTAAACACGTGACTTTTACACTTCGCCGGGGAACATGTCCTTATGTCCAATTCAATGAAACCGTCCTACCTATTTCTGACACAGTACGATACGTTGGCTTCTTCCTAGACAAGAGACTAACATGGAACCCTCACATATATACAAGACGATCATCAAACCTTGTCAATGCTCCTTTTCCGGGGAACATGTCCTTCTGTCCAATTCAATGAAACCGTCCTACCTATTTCTGACACAGTACGATACGTTGGCTTCCTCCTAGACAAAAGACTTACATGGAATCCTCATACCAGACTCAAAAGACAAGAACTTAACATACAATTCAGCCAACTATACAGATTACGATGTAGGACTTCCCATCTTTTAATAGACAATAAACTACTAATATTCAAGACCATCATCAAACCTATTTGGATCCAAGGACTGGAACTGCGGGGGACCACAAAAAAATTGAATATCAGACGCATTCGATCCTTTCAATCCAAAGTCCTATTTGTCAAGAGAACTATATATATTGTCAATGCTCTTTATTATTTCCCCAACAAAACCCTCCATAATGATCTCAACATTCCTTTCGTCCTCGATCTGATCCCTAATAAGTTTTCAAATTTTCACCAAAACCTTGCCTGTCATCCCAAAATCCTTATCCAGTTCCATACATCCATACAACCCACCCCGCCGTATAAGCCGGCAATGGCCTCGAGACCTGATATAATAATGTTATTTGGAGTACTGGCACTGGCCAGATTCTCCACTCACGACCTGTGTGTGTGTATGTGTGTGTGTGAAACGCCCTTAACCAGCTTCCATTGGCGTTTAATACCAGTGACGCGGCTGGGAAAGGGGGCTGGGGCCTCCTGGACTCCTGCTTTGCCCTTATTGCTGGGAAAGAAGCTCATTTCGGGGACCCTAGGTAAATTGTAAATAGGGTATGAATGTGTATACTAGGGTGGGTCGAAAAAACACTTTTTTTTTTATTTCGAACTTGTAATAGCGCGGAAAACTTGCGAATTATATAGACAAAAAATAAGCAAAAAAAATTATCCAAATCGGTTGACATCTTGCGGTCGCAAATAGGCCCTAAACTTTCACAAAATACGAAAAAAACTTCATTTTTGCGATTATTTTTTTAATTAGATGTTTTCGTAATGTAATAGTTTGTAACGTCTTTAAATAGAACTTAAAAACATTGTGTTTTAATTTGGTTCAGATAATTTGACATCTTCCGGTCGCGCATAAGCCCCGAAATTTGCCAAAATATTGAAAAGTTCACATTTTAATTTTTTACGATTACGATTATGATTTATTTTTTATATCTTTAATATATATTTTTTTAAACGTAATAGTTACAGTAATTTTATTTTTGAACATAAGAACATTGTGTTTTATTATGGTGTGAATAAATGAACAACTTCCGGTCGCGCAAAGACCCCAATGCTATAGAAAAGAAGGAACCGGAAAAAAGATCGTTACGCCTATGACATGATCGGTGATAACAGTAACAACGTGCATATTACTTTTCAACATGCTCTATATTTAAAAAGCTTAAATATTTAAATTACAGTAAATTTTTATTAATAAACTTAATTTTATAAAAAAGAAAAACAGAGTTCTTCTGTCCATCGGTACTGTTCACTATTTTCTAGCCGAAGGTACTTTGAAGACTAATTTGCTGGTGAAGTTAGGTATGGATGATCTGGACAGCAGAGTGGCTCTTTTAAATCCGTCTCGAGATTCAGCTCCACAAACTTTTCCTGAGGCTTCCGTGACGAGTTTTACACAGCGTTCAACAGCCTCCGTGTGAAGTGGAAATTGCTTGAAAGTAATGTTCCGGTCAGGGATTGAGTTACTGCCGATGTGCGATTTGATCTCGTCGTCACTGGTTTTTGCGGACAATGGGGGAGAAGATAACTCACAGTCCATCCAGTAAATCATTTCATTGAATGGCAACTCATTGAAATGGAGGAGGCAAATTGCCCACTGTACAGGTTTCCTTAAATAAAATTCACTCGGTAAACCAGGCCAGTTTTCCAACCTTTATTGACAGGAGTACCATCACATCCGATGAGAATTAGATTTTCAAGGAAAATACCATGCTCAAACAGGTAAAAACTATACTGTAACTTAAATAATTAAGCTTTTTAAATATAGAGCAAGACGAAATGTACTACGACCATTGTTACTGTTACCATCCATCATGCCATAGGCCTAACTATCTTTTTTCTGGTACTGTTTTTCTATAACATTGGGGTCTTTGCGCGACCGGAAGTTGTTCAATTATTCACACCATAATAAAACACAATGTTCTTATGTTCCAAAATAAAATTACTGTAACTATTACGTTTAAAAAAAGTATATTAAAGATATAAAAAATAAATCGTAAAAATGTGAACTTTTCTATATTTTGGGGCTTATGCGCGACCGGAAGACATCAACTTATCTGAACCAAATTAAAACACAATGTTTTTAAGTTCTATTTAAAGACGTTACAAACTATTACACTACGAAAACATCTAATTAAAAAAATAATCGCAAAAATGAAATTCTTTTCATATTTTGTGAAAGTTTAGAGCCTATTCGCAACCGCAAGATGTCAACCGAATTGGATAATCTTTTTTGCTTATTTTTTGTCTATAAAAGTAGCAAATTTTCCACGCTATTAAAAGTTCGAAATCACAAAAAGTGTTTTTTAGGCCACCCTTGTGTACATTATATAAATATATATATATATATATATATATATATATATATATTTTTTCATTATCATTTTCGCATTTCGCAACTTCTTTTATTACCGCTTGTATATATTTATTTATATAATTAGTTATTTTATTTTGTTTATATCATTGTTTTTTTATGGAATGATTGTAAGCTACATAGCACCATTACTTATTGCCCACAAGTGGCAGAATGTAATGTTTCAATAAAGTATGTAAAACAAAAAAAGTACTATTCAGACTATTCCTTCGTCGGGTTCTTAACCTCTGTCCATTGTTCCTCAGAATTCCGGAAACGGGATTGCTTTCGTTCCCGTGCATCGATAAGTTCATGTGCACAGTTAAGGAAATCCTTATCCCGCGAAAGTGAACCAGGACTGTCGACGTTGTGGTTCAATTGAACCTTTAGAATCCCCCTTTTGAATTCCATACGTTGGGCTCCTCCAGCCTGGCCATATGTCTCAACTGACTTCTCAACGAGTTTATTGTGTAATACCAATAATTTTTCAGCGAATTCGCATTCATACTGGTTTTCTACGTTCTTTAAATAAATAGAAAATGTCCTCCTCCGGAGTCCACCGACCTCCACCGTAAAACTTCTTTAACCTTACCTTCAGCGTTTCCCAGGCAAGCGAAGTGTCTCCTTGTATTGCATTCAGGATCCTCCTTGAGATGCGACCCACCAAAGACGCCTCCAATAACACAACATCTGACTCTAACAGTGTCCCATTCTCTTGCCGGGATTGTATGAGCCCCACTATCTGATCTCCCCTTTTCAAAGAATGGTCCGAGTCTCCAACAACACCAGTGAAGGGCTCGTGTTGGCCGATAATTTCATGAATGAAGGCAGAGTTTTTAGTTCTAACCTTCAAGAGCTCCATCTGTGTCGTTTCAGTTGCCTTTTTCAACTGTGACTCGAGTTTTGTCATTTCAACTGCCGCTTGAGTCAACTCATGATTAAGTTTGGCGAGTTCATCATTGGCGAATTACGAGTAGAAATTGGCCAACTCTTTTCAAAACAAAAAGATAATAGTAATTAATGTACGAATTACTTACGTAACGGCACAAATAATTATTTGGTTTTGGCACCAGTTATATTTAGGCTAATTTGCTGTTATTATATGAGTCAGAATTATATTTATATCAATAGTACAACAACACAATTTTATTTTAGAACGACTACTTTTCAGATTGGAAAAACACATGATATTTTACTTTACAAAGTAATGGAGGTTATACATTTGCTAACATTGTGAGTCTGTACTCTGATAATTTATATATATGTAATGTGTAATATAGAGTTAGGTTAAAATTACTTTAAGCCGTACTGATTCCTAAAAAAACAATTATATTTGGTATTATTTACAGCACTATTTACTACAAAATAAAAGTAAAACAATTGTAAATAAGAATTTTACCTAAAAAACAATCGGTTTTTAAAGTTAATATAATCAATTTCTATAAACAATCTTTATAACTAAACAGATCACAATGTAGCAATCACAATATGTCTGACTGACGCTTCTTAAATACAAAAACATATGTTCTTGGGATTACAGCATGGTTATACCTCAGTTACAAAAGTAAAAGGGAATAATTCACTTTTACATCTCCCCCCCCCCTTGAAATTGTAAAAGCTTACTACTATATACATAATTGTGCGACCGTCGCTGTCCATAATTAATTTCATAAATTGTTGAAGATACTCGATGTGTTACCTTGAATGGTCCTGTGCGCAAAGGATCCAATTTTTTACGATTTAAACGATTGCCTGTTTCACAAAAACCAAATCGCCAACTTGAAATTCATACTCCTTTTTTTTCTGTCTACTCTGGTTTTATTCAATAGGTGACTGTTTCTTGAATTTTGAAATGCTTGGCTTCTATCTGCTTCTAAATCTGTTGGTGTGTTAAGAGATGGAGGTGTTATTAATGATTGTTGTCCGTTAAGTAAATAAAGTGGGGAGAACTTGGTCACACTGTGAGTTGTTCTGTTGTATTCTTCCGTACATTCTAAAGCAATCTTGGACCATGGACAACGTGGTTGTTCACTAATCTTGCAACGGATGCCGTTGACTAATGTTCGGTTTAAACGTTCATTCAGGCCATTTGAGAAAGGACAATCCACTGCAGTGAGTATAAGTGTAATATTAAACTGATGAAGCAAATTTTTAAATGTCCTAGAGTTGATTCCTGCATATTGATCTGCAAGTAGAACTTTTACATCATTTTTTTCAAAAATAGGACGTAAAAATTGAATAAGATTATTGGACGTTTGGCCTCTAGAAGAGTAAGTATGTGCAAACCGCGTGAAGTGGTCTACTAAAAGATGAAGAAAACGTTTAGATGATCGATTTCCTGCAAAACCACCAATCGTATCCAAAGACATAATCTCAAACGGTTCCTTTGCTGGACCTAATTGAGACAATAGGCCAATTTCTCCAGCTCTTCTCGATTTGTTCTTTTTACAAGTTTCACACTGGTTACAAAATTCTGTAATGAGTTTGTCTATATTCTTGAAATAATAGAAAGGTCTTATCTTGGCTGCCATATGACATGATCCAATGTGTCCATAATAAATGTGAATTTTCTTTATTAATAGTAAACCAAAATCTTTCGAGACAAATAAACGTTCTCTGCCTCTTATCTTCTTAAAAATAAAATCGCCCTTTTTATACAGCTTTCTATCTAAAGTGAGTTCATTCTGGTTGTCTTCTTGCTCACGCTTCAGTTCTTCAATAGTAACTAAATTGAAAATTTGAAGTATTTCTTCACAGTTTTCAAAACCTTCTAGCACTGGATTTCTGGATAGAGCATCTGGTTCTTGATTTGACTTACCTGGGGAGTATCTTAAAGTGAGATCGTACTGTGATAAATAGTAAACTAAGTCTCCCAACTCCTCATCAGTTCTTGCTTTGATTTTTAAATTATCGAGCGGTTTGTTATCAGACATTACTACAAACTTATGTCCAATTAACCAATGCTGCCAATAATGTACTGCTTCTTTTATAGCTAAGCATTCCAGATATATTGTTTTTTTCTTTGCCTGAGCTGGTGTGAACGTTTTGGAGAAGTATGCAACTAGGTGTAATTCGCCATTATCCTGAATCTGTTTTAAAACTGCTCCAACCCCAAGAGAACTAGCATCTGTAAAAAGAAACGTCATTTTTTTTTATTCAAAAATTGATAAGATACTTATGACATAAGTATTCTTTTAGTTCTGTAAAGATTTCATCACATTCATCAGTCCATCGAAATCCAGTATTATTTCGTAGAAGGTTATGCATTGGTTCAAGTTTTCTTGTGTAGTCAGGAATATATTTATGATAAAAATTTATTTTTTCTAAAAATTGGCGAATATTTTTCTTGTTTTGAGGTCTAGGAAAATCTTTGATTGATTTCAGGTTATCATGATGTGGTCTGACATTGTTATAACCAATAATATGACCCAAATATTTGACAGAGGGCTGTGCAAAATTACGTTTTGATAATTTCAATCGAACCTTCTAATCTAATTGCTTTCATAAGTTTTTCAATGTGACAGATGTGCCCATTGAAATCCTTGGAAAATATCTAGATATCATCAATGTAGTTAATTCAAAAATCTTGAAGTCCATAACGTCGAATTGTAGTTGCGAGAATACGTTGGAAAATTGATGGTGAAATTTTTAGACCAAAATGTAATCTTTTCCATTGGTAATGTCCATTCTGTGTGACAAATGCAGTCTTATGACTATCTTTTTCTCTTACATAACGTTCCATAAGAGAGAACCCAAAACTGAGCCCTGTGGGACGCCACCAGTGACCTCATACCTCCTAAAACCACTATCCGAAACATAAAATAGTACCCTATCTTTAAAATAGTCATTGATAACCCTCCTTAGATACAATGGGACCACCATCGTCCTTAGGGCATCCAATATGCAGGCCCAGTTCGCCATGTTAAATGCGTTTTTAACATCCAAAGTGACGATAGCTGCATAATTCTTCGCACCCCTCTTCCACCTCACTCCTGCAGTCGTTTTTCAGGCAATCTTGGTGACTAGTCCAATAGCTTCCATCGTAGATCGCTGTTTTCGGAATCCGTATTGAGCCTTTGAGAGGCCTCTTTCACCTTAGGTAAATTCATGAAGCCTGAGAGATAAGATCTCCTCAAACACCTTTCCTAAAGTATCCAACAAACAGGGCTGGGCACTTATTACTCCCACTAAGATGATCCACGCTATTCTTTCCTTCACATATTGCACATTTAGGGCTCTGCCTACATTCAACAGCGTTGTGACCTAGCTGGCCACCATTTCGGCATAAGGCTATTAGGTCTTCCCTTACACAGTTTCGAACTATGTGTCCATTCTCCCAGCACAGGAAGCACCTTTGTACTTTAAATTTCTCCCGTATGTGGCTAACGACTAGACCTACACGTATCGTGCCTTGAGCCATAACCTTTCTTGCCTAGAGAACTGGTATTGCAATGATTGCTGTTTGCGTATCTCCATATGCCCGACGGGTGGATTTTATTGCTGTTACGGGTACTGCCTCCTCACCCAGTAGTGGCTTTAATGCTTCCACAATCTCCTCTTTTGTGGTCAGAGCATCTAAGTCTCTTAGTTCAAACATAGATTCATCCGTCCAAGTCCACACTTCTGCACCTTCACCAAGCATTTTCTCCACTTTAGTCTTCATAGATGAAAGGGTTTCCCCTTTTTTGTGGTCCAATTGCAGTAGAAGATCACCGTTGTTATTTTTTCGGACTCTGGTTATGGAAGGGCCCAGTTCCATCATTGCTGAATCACCTCTTATTTGTCTCAAAACATCTGCATAGGACTGACTTTCCGATACCTTCACAATGACTGCATCAGGTCGCGGTGTTTTGAGGAGAGGTTTCTTCTTCGATCTCTTTGGCACTATTTGCCAAGGGTCTTTGGAAGATATCTACGGTTCAGTTGCTGGTCTTTGAGAACAAGATCCTACTTGAGATGATTCACGAACTTCGTTGTATTCCACTGCTCTCTTCGGTTTTGACCTCCTTTCAACTGTCTGCGTTGGACTCTTGGTGTTCGATAGCGGGGATGTGTTATTTATTCCTTTAGTTCTAATGCCATCCTTTTTGTTCCCCGGTGGAGTAAGCTCTCCTGTTTGGGTATCGCCATCTACCGTCCTGATAGGTAGGGCAGCAGTTCGCAATTGTTCAAAATACAGACGAATTTCGTAAGAGTAACTTTTAATTTTACCGTGAACATTATGTTTTGACCGAATGAAAGATAGTAGTTCGTCAGTCTTGAGCCCAAGATTGTGCATCACCTCCGTTGTAGTTAATCTTGTAGCCTGAAATGCTACAATGGCCAAGTCTCCCACCATCCTAGCACTACGGTTGCATGATGACGACGCCGGGAAGCCCGCTTCCGCACTTCCTTCCGACGCCGGTTCTGGAGTTCCGAACCCCTGGCACCGTAAAATGTTAATCATTCTCCTCCATTATCAATATCTTCAAATAATGCATTTTATACAGCCAGGTTTAATACAGCCGCCTCTAACCTGAGGAACAGACGATGACCAGGTCGCCGCCTATTCTAGGAACCGCCACGCCTGGGTTTATCTAGTTTTGGTCCGCCCCGGGTATTTTATTTCCCCGGTACCCACCATATCTGGTGAGAATTCCCCTATCCGCCACCTGGGGAGGCTCTCGATGGAAGACTAGAAACTCCACACGGGTGTGTGTGTGTGTGTGTAAATTATATATAATACGAATTCACCAAAGTTGTAAAATAGGATGTATGAATTAGTACTCAATGTAAGAATCTACTAAACGGATAACACGATTTTGTTGGATTTTTTATCGTAAAAAATTATAAGTTGTTTCCCGAGAGAGAGATTAAACGGAAGGACTAATTACAATAAATGTTGAAAGGACTGAGAAAAAGGGGGAGGACAGCTAAGGAGGGAGCACTCAGTTTAATTGACAAGGGTACTAATAACTTCAAGGAAACACATAGGAAGAAGCAAAGGGAAAAAAATATTGTCCTCTCTGAATTAAATTAAAGTGAATTTTAAAATACACAGTAGAAGGCTCAAAACAATTTGCAGATAAGAAAAGGAGACTACTCTCATCCTCCACACTCAAGGAAAGTATGTGTAAGGCAGAGAAAGAAATAAACTGCGACATACTCTTGTAAAAGGGACGACTTCGAATTAAGGATGGCTCGTCGTACATGGATATAAGCCCGCATTACAGGTAAGCTTTAATTTCAAGTTAAGTGTATATAGAATGGTTAGAGAAAAATAAAGTAAGTTCATATCTAACAATGTGTTGTATTTATGCCGAATTTTTTGTTTATTTACGTGTATTCGTGTATATAAATTTGTTCTGTTTCCTCCTAAACTATTGGGCCTTTTTGTAATGATTTTTTTTTTAATATTGAAGCGGGAACGATGGAGGTTTATATATATTGCTTTGTATTGTCGGCATGACCAGAAAAGGCCAGAATTGGCCAACAGAAGAAAAGATGTGTTCCATCTGGACAACGCAATGCCACACACAGACGTGACTCACCAGAAACTCTGGGAGCTTGGTTGGGAAGTTTTAATGCATCCACCATATAGTCTGGACCTTGCAGCAAGCGATTATCACCTTTTTCTCGCATTGCAAAACTTCCTGAGTGATAAGAAATTGCGATCAAGAGAAGATTGTGAAAATCGATCACTAGAGTTTTTCGCCAATAAGGACCAAGACTTCAACGAGAGAGACATTATGAAGCCACCTTTAAAATGGCAAAAAATTATACAACATAACGGTGCATATTTGACCCAAATCGCACAACCCGAAACATCATAAATAACGTTTTGAATTTCACGCGAAAATAATGGATTTTGTTTTCCCCAACCTGGTCAGTCGCGCTTGGGTTTCCAGTTTTGGTCCGCCCCAGCAATTTGGTTTCCCCACTACTCTCCATACCTCCATACGAGTTTTCCTATCTCCGCCACCAGGGAAGGTGCCCAATGGGAGACTTGTGACTCCACACGTGTCATTATTATCATTATCACCATCTATTTTTTCAAACACTTGCAAGCTCAAAACTGAGGTGGGGACAAGTCGAACCATCCGCTTCGAGCTGTTGTTTTTTTTTCATCTCCTATCATTCAGACATTTTTCTTGAACGATAATAGTTGATCTTGTATTATATATGTGGCAAAAAATGGTCCGGGTGGAGATCAATACATTTCTCCTAAGTTGGGAGAAATGTTTATTAAAGAGCCAACATTTCGACCCACATTGCAGGTCTCCTTCAGGGCTGTCAGCGGGTGGCGCGAGGAGCTTGGAGTAAGTCCATCACTAACTCAACTCAAATCACTATCGAACGTAAAGACCAAGACCCCCCCCACCCTCGACAGCCCTGGAGAAGACCTGCAACGTGGGTCGAAACGTTGGCTCTTTAATAAACATTTCGCCCTACTTAAGAGAATTTATTGTCCTCCACCCGGACCATTTTCTTCCACATTCAGACATTTTCTTACTTTCCTGGCTGTGTCCACGAGAACTGCTTGTTTTGTTTCCCTTAAAACATCAAGCTAATGTCCCAGACTTTCAGTGCCTTCCACTGTAGATTTAGGGATCAATCCATTTGTGGAAATTACCCCACGCTTTCCATACGATTGAGCTCGTTTATTTCAGCTGCTAGCTCTCTCTTCTCTTTTCTGAACCCTTTTAGTTTCTATTCCACAGTTTAATTTACATTATTGTTGTTAGGGACGGTAATATCAATAATATTAACTGTCTCCTCTCTCAACTTTATAATGAGGATGTCTGGCATATTATGACGCACAATATGGTCCGATATGACCCACTTCACTTACATTTAGTGGGTTTAGACCAGAATCTATCCTTGAAATAGTGAGATAAACTCTCTCTGTTTTTGTGCGGAAATATGATTATTATTGTATTTATTGGTAGTATTAAAATGTACACTTCCATTATAGCTCACAGGTGGTTATAATTCGTCATTGTGACTAAGCGTCGGCTTCATCATCAGAGTTATAAATTATAGATATTGCCGAAAGCGTACCTGCAGGAGAGTGGCTACATCGATAGTGAAATAATAGAGTGTATTTCAAGCAGGATGTTCAACGCCGGGAAAAGAGGCATCTTGAACCGCTGCGAGGTGTCGATAAAGATGAAGATCTATCTAGGCTGTCTACCTTTATTCCGATCTGTACATACTCCTCAGAGTCATAGACCAACCATAAGACGAGAGGGCAAGAGAGGGAGAGGAAGACCAAGACAGAATTGGGAAGACCCCCGTCTTGATGGAGGCTTTCAGGGAAAGAGGAATGGATTGGAATAGAAGAAATGTGCTGGAACAGAACAGATACAACTGGTTCAAGCTCTAGAAAGGGTCTCCTCACATTGCTTAAGCGAAAGATGAGGATAAAAGTTCATGAGATGAGATCGCCGCGATACCTTTGTAGCGATACTTTTGTTCTTAATAACCTTCGTTATAAAGTTAAAGAAAAATAGAAAACTAAAAATATTATCACTGAATGAAAATTTAAGAATCAACTGTGTTTTCTAAAATACTAGATCTAAACAATCTACTGTTAGAATTATTAATAGGAACTTGAAAGAATATAATAAAGAGGGGCATTAAATGGCATATATTTACAATATAATTGGTTATATGATGGTATGTTTTTGGAATATTTCGTTGAAAGTGTAATTTTTGGTTTATATAATATCATCGATAAAGTCACCTATCAAAACACCCTAACTAAATTGCTCTGACACGTTAAAACTTTTTCAATCAATTAAAATTTGAAGCAATTAGGGTGTTGGATATTTGAAGATACAAATGTAACTAGAATAATTCACTTTTATGATTGAATACATTTACTAACAAATACGACGGATACAAGGAAGAGGTGGAGGTGGAACACGTGTAGGAAATCCTAATTTGAGGGCTATAGAAATGGAAGTAGGGCTGAGGCAAGAGTCATTAAGGACCTAGGACAACTGGGCAACTAGCCCCCCCCCCTTCATCCTCCCTCTCGTAATGACCCAACCATTACAAGTACACTCCCCTTGTTATCAATATTCTAGCAGCTCCTTGTAGGACGTGCCACAAACTGCTAATCCGCTGCTTAACAGCCTTGATCTCCAGCTTCTATCAACACTCTTCCCTAGCACTTCCTCTGTTCCCCTACACTTGGTGTCAACTGCTGAGCAAAACTAATTACCCGATCAAGTGTTACAGCATAGTGGAACAGCTAACAGTAGCAGGCGATAGAGTCAAAGGGAAACTTTAATGCATCTATAAGTTCAATTGTATTAAATCGAGAAGTAAATAAATCTCTGTTAAAGAGACACTTCAATGTCTTTGAACATTCATTAAAAAATAGATTCCCTTATGAGTTTTAAATTCATTACAAGCAACCATAATTACAAATCCTTTATTATATTTGTCCTGAATAGAAATCGTGGCAATGATAAATCATTAGCTGAACGCATTAATGAATAAAAATGTATTTATTATAATAAAAACACAATACGATTATACAAAGTATATTTATTGTAGCATTATTCAAAGATTACAAGCCGTGGATGATTGAAGGTTGTGTTGTGAATATTTTATTTTTTTAAAAGTTTGTTCATTTAAAGTCACTTTATGCTGCTATGGTTAATCGGACGATGTTACAGTAGGAGCTCTAAATTTTTCCTATCCAGGTTTTATTAGGATAGGGATTCTAAGTTTTAGGTAAGTTTAATGTTTCTATTTTTATGTTTTAAGTATAAGTATAACTTATATACTTCCAGGAACAACACATACAAAAAGTAAAAATTAGGATGAAATGACTCGCAGGATAACTGGATTAACACTGACTTTATTGCCATCTTGAACCTCTATATATAGATTCTAACAGCTGTTTACAATGCCAGCTTGACAGCGACTAGGCGATCTTCCTCTTGTCTTAACTTTTATATATACAGGGTGTCCCATTTCAAGTGGATCAAACGTTTTAACTTTTAAACTAAACAAAATTCAGAAGAACGATTCAGGTAAAAGTTTGAAAAAATAAAAAAAACATTTTTTGGTTTTTCACTTTAAATGGTCAATATCGACCTTCAAAAAATGTAGTTTCCTTTTGACCGCCATTTATTTTTCTGAAATGTACAACCCAAAACATGGAAAAAATGTATGTAACATTTTTTTCTATCTTTCATAGCTTAAGTAGAAAAATCATTCTATTGACTACTTTAGTAAACCTCCATTACTAGGAAAAGTAATGTAGCATTATGATACTTTATTTAAGAGTTTTTAGTCGAAACAACTTACTAATCAAGGTATTTTGAATCATTCAGAAAATGTCTGAACATTTAAAAACCTTCGCTGAAGACAGGATACTGAAGTAGTGAGCTTCAGGTACTTCTTCTACTAGACCTATGGAAGATAGAAAAAAATGTTACACACATTTTTTCCACGTTTTGGATTGTAAATTTAAGAAAAATAAAAATAAATGGGGGTCAAGAGGAAACTACAAACCAAAAAATGTTTTTTTATTACTTCAAACTAGGCCTGAATAACTACAACTTTTACCTGAATCGTTTTTTCTGAATTTTGTTACATAATATATATATATATATATTTTTTTTTTTTATAAAGGATTTTCTTCACAAATGAAGGTTTCCTCATCCAAATTCTTCTTTCAGCCTTCTCTTCCATTCGTCAAGCGCATCCTCCTCCGTCATTCCATGCCCAGCCAAGCTTTCTTCCACTTTTCCAGCTTTCCATTGGGTTCGAGGCCTTCCTCTCTTCCTCTTTCCCTCTGCCTCCCACTCCATGACCAATTTCGGGATCCGCTTACTGTCCATCCGTTTCCCATGACCAAACCATTTCAATCTTCTTTCTTCGATGACCTCTAGTATGTTCTTGTTAACTTTCCCTTGTTAACATTCTTTCCCTGATGTCGCTATTTTTGACATGTTCCACTCTTGATATTCGGGCAGATCTTCTCCAGAAGTCCATCTCTACTGATAACAACCTTCTTTCCTGAACTCTATTGAGGGCCCAGGTTTCAGAGCCGTAGATCATTATACTTTGGACCACAGCACTATATATCAGTTTCTTCGTCCTTCCCAGTATATTATTACTCCATAGGAGAGAGTTTAACATGCCAACTGCTTTCCTACCATTCGTTATTCTTTTTTCTACTTCCACATTTGTGGTCCCTCCGCTTTCCAGTATGGACCCCAAATAGCAAAACTGCTCCACTCGGTCCAAGCTCCCAATAGTTGGGTCGTCTGCTTCGCTCCTATCTGTGCACATATACTTAGTTTTAGTATAGTTGACATTTAATCCCCACTGGTTGTATTGGTCTACCACTTTTCTAAACATGTAACTCGCATCTTCTTCGTCCTGGGCAATAATCACTTGGTCATCAGAAAATAGTAGATGGTATAAGTGAAAGCCGTTTATAGGTATACCCATCGGATTACATTTTTTGTTCCAACTTTCCAAGCAACCATCGATGAAAATCTTAAACAAGGTAGGGGACATGCAGCACCCTTGAAGAAGGCCCTTGCTATTGGTGAAATCCTCTGATAGGGAACTCCCAATTTTTACTTGGCACTTATTATTTTTATATATTTCTTTTATGATTTTTATAATTTCATTATTTATGCCTGCCATTTCCAGAGCTCTCCATAATAGTTTTCGAGGAATGCTGTCATACGCCTTTTCCAGATCTATGAATACCATATCTAGTCTTCTTGCTTTCGCTGTTTGCTTTTCTAGTAGTTGTCGAAGAGTAAATATGTGATCAATGCAAGAATTTCCCGTTGTGAATCCACATTGTTCCTCAATTTGTGTAAATCCTTCCTCCAATTTAGTTTTAATTATTCTACCCAGCAGCTTCGAAATCGGATTTGTCACACATATGCCTCTGTAATTGTCACATACTTTTTTTTGAAAATAGGAGTAAGGTATCCCAGTTTCATTTCTTGTGGTATAATATCACCTTGCAGAATGCTGTTCATGAGGTCCGTGAGTAAACCTGTCACCCCACTGCCGCCATATTTAATGAGCTCAGCATGGATTCCTCCAGGCCCAGAGGCTTTTCCATTCCTTAATTTTTTTTGTTCCATCTCTAGTTCTTCTTGAGTGACACTAATAGATGTACCAGTGTAGGGGTCTGTTTCCTCTTCTATAAATTCCGTCCTGCTCTCATGCAATAATTTTCTATAGTGAGCAGCCCAATCATTCATTTTTATCATGTTCAATCTGGCATTCTGATTTTCTCCCTTCCTCATACTCTTTAACACAGACCATGCCTCAGATGCTTTCCCAAATCCCAACTTACTGTTTATTTTGGCACATGTTCTTTCCCAAAATTCATTCTTAGCAGCTCTTACTAACTTGTGCAGCTCTCTCCTTTCCTTCAAATAAATTTTCCTATCCTCGTCTTTCTTGGTGCTAAGCCATTTCAAATAGGTTTGTTTTTTTTGTTCGGCTCTTTTTATAATATCCTCTGTCAGCCATTCCTGTCTCCTCATCTTTCCAATTTTCTCACCGAACACCTCTGCAGCAGTTTTCTTTAACGAAGTCGTTAGGAAATCGTATTTTTCTGCAGCACTAGTACCTTTAAAATCACGAATCAATTCGTTTATTCTTTGTTGGAAAAGTACTTTGATGCTGTCTTCTTGTAACAAATCTACTTTATACTGCACTTCTTCCAACATGTCACAAGCCTCACTGGAATTTCTATACTTTCCATTTTTTTCCAACCAAGGAAATGTGCAAATTGTCTTTAGCAAGTGATGGTCCGACCCACATTCAGCACCTCTATAGACTCTTACATCCTGAATCGTTATTGAGTTGCATTGTCTAGTCACAGCATAGTCAATTATGGACTTGAGCTTTATATTTATATATATATCAAACAAATGCAGAAAAAGAGAATATACATAGAAATAAATCAATTTTAATCAGGTGTGACAATAATTGGGGAAAAATAGTATTCTCCGTTATTTTATTCTGTTAGTTGTTGTAACTAGCTTTTTTTTATTCAATGTATAATTATTATGGAAACTTAAGGCAAGTAAGAATATAAATGAGCACAATTTTAAGTTAATTTTGATATTTTATATATCAATACCAACTAATTTATAGAATAATGTTTATTTTATTTTATTTTTTTATGAGGGTCTTAAAATTATTCATCGGACGAAAGTTAATTGGGAAGGGGTGCTACAAGGCCCTTTTTGAAAATATCTCATCAAAGTTTTCATTAAAGGCTTTCCTGATCCAGCCGTTCTGTTACACCTTTTAATCTCTCAGAAGCTTTTTAATGTTTAAATTTATCATTAAAGACAAGAGAGTAAACTGTATAACTTACACCAAAAGGGAAGGGTTGTAAAGAAGTTGGCACTCCTTCGCATTTATGCGTTTTATTAAAGGACAGCGGTTAAATTACAGATACGTCAAGTTATTACTGTAATAAAAACTTGCCTATAACAAGCCTATTGATGTCCTTTTCATAAAGAATGATACCTCATATAACAGTTGTCTGGAACCGGCAAGTTAGCTGTTTTATTTTCTCAAACATTTTCATCAAGTACATTTTGTGTAGCGATAAATGCCACTTGCCAAAAGGGATTAAGATGTTTGGTCGATAAAGTTTAAATATCCCACATTTTTCGGAATGCGGATGAGTTATAGTATTTTTTTTAAACTACTAAAAAACGAAAAAAAAAAAGAAGTTGAATATTCAAACATATTTTATAGATTGATAGAAGTTGAGGGCAGGTAGCCTTTACTTCATTGTTGTCGTAGAGTTGAGGAAGCAAAATTTACTTCTAAGGATCATGTTTGAAAGAAATAAGGAACAAAGTATAGCTGTTACGAATGACACGTGCACTGAAGTAGTCCTGTATTAGTCCTATGTAAAAATGCCTTTTAGGAAAAAAATATTGGTACAGGGAAAGTATACTTTCAAAAGGAGCATGTGGACAGAAAAGTCGAATGTAAATTTAGAATTGCGATTTTCGAAAACCTTAAGATGACCTTAGAAGACTAATTATTTCAAGCATTATGTTTAAAATGGTCGGGGGTACTCTCAATGAATTTTTGCACAAATAAATATAATATGTCTTAAACATACTAACATTTAATAACCAAGGAAGAGATTTATTAACACTTTTTGCTTTATTTAAACTGTATACATGATTGTTATTCAGTATATAGTGAAGTCTCCCACAGTAGTGAATTTAAGATTTCTTTTAAGTCAAATTATATCGAACCACCACCAAAGCATGACGTAATTCAACGCATGTCAACAAGATCCAAAAATAAAATTAATGTTTAATTAACCCCCGCGTATACATCGCAAATTGCGAGAACACGGAGATATAGGACCATTGAAAAGAGGGGATATGTCTGACCGAGAAGCGAACCAGGATGGCTGAGGTGGCTAAGTACCAAGACGAATACGTGGGAGACCGGGGTTCGATTACCGGTCCTGGTCATATCTTTTCTTTTCAAATAAAATCTTTTTTTATATATATAAAAGAGTTCGTCCTGACTGAAAAGACCATCACAGAGCCAAAACGGGTTAAGCTACGGACTTGAAATTCGGACAGTAGATATATTTTATAGGGCCAACGTGCAATAAGAAAGGATTTTGGAAAATTCGTCCACTGAGAGGGTGAAAAGGGTAAAAAATATTTTTTTTTTTTTTTTAAATAATTTATTGATATTTACAACGGTAGTTATAATACATAAAGTTGCTGAATGAATAAGAGACATGAAAAAAAAACACTTGTGGAGAAACTACAGAGGTCTCGAGGCCATCTTCTTTTCAGACGCCTCGGAGGGTTATCAGGAATATTATGGGAAGCAAGTTGAGAGACTAGCGGATTCAAGTGTGTATGGAGCTTTTCATGGAAGGATAGGTATCTAGATTGGGCCAAATCAGCTACATATGGGATATTAAGATCATGATGGATGAGTTTGTTTGTGACATAATAAGGAGCATTGAGGATTTTACGAAGGATTTTGGATTGTAAGGATTGGATACGAGATGAATTGGATGGTTTAGTAGAGCCCCAAAGCTCAACTCCGTATATCCACATAGGTCTGATAACTCCCATGTATATGAGACTTTTGTAATTAATTGGGAGCTTTGAACGTTTGTCCAGTAAATGTTGAAGTAGGCGAAATTGTCGAGCAGTTTTTTGTCTTTTCAGTCTTGTATGAGAACATTTAAAAATATAAAAAAAAAGTCATTTTTAAAGCTAGCACTATGAAATTTTAGATATATCTTCTACATTAGAAATAAAGAAATGTGTGTTTTTAAAGAAAATCGATCCGTAAAAACGGAAAATACGGAAATCGTATCATGTTGTCTATACGAATATTATAAATGCGTAAGTAACTCTGTCTGTCTGTTACGCTTTCACGCATAAACTACTGAACTGATTTATATGAATTTTGGTACAGAGATATTCTAGAGCCTGAGAAAGGACATAGGCTACTTTTTAATGCGAAAATGCTTTTAAGGGGTTGAAATAGGGGATGAAGGTTTGTATGTAAGTTTCGTCATTTTGAAGCTAAAAGCTTGGAACTTATTTTTTAGGCTTTTAATTATTAGGGCATTCAAAGATTGTACCCTTTAGGGGGTAAAATAAAAATAGGGAATGAAATTTTTGTACGAAAATATGTAAGGTTTATGTGAGTAGATGGGGAAATATGCCTAAGCGTGAGGATAGGCATGTGAGGGCAGACTAAGGTGCGAATATTAAAATGCAAATTCATTATTATTTACTGCAAATTGATTACAATGCGATTTGTTTACACGATTTTTTGTTTTACTTAATTAATGTTCTTCGTGAAATAAAAAATAGTTTTTGGGTTAGGTTATCAAATAGTTTTTCTTTAGTTGGGTCGTTTTTTGATTATTTCATTCGTCAGAAGAAGATTACTTTCGAATTTAATTGGATGTTATTACGTCATTATTACTTTTTGTACATTTGGATATTAGGTAGGTACCTTTTTTTTCTACATTTTCCCTGCTATTGTATAACTTATTTATTAAAGACAACTTTAATTAATTAAAATCGCTGTTCTTTATACATGGAAAGGAAGTCCGGAACATGTATTCACACTTATGCTGCTTGTATATGTAAAATTGTAAATAAAGTTTTTTTTTTTGTTTAAGGTTGGTGCCTAATAACGGACAATCTCCTTTGCAATAACGAACAATCTCAGAACAATTTTTCGTTTTCTTAAGCTAATTTGAATGATGTAAC
Source organism: Arma custos (assembly GCA_037127475.1). NCBI lineage: Eukaryota > Metazoa > Arthropoda > Insecta > Hemiptera > Pentatomidae > Arma > Arma custos. The sequence continues at coordinate 107,524,355 of CM073761.1, forward strand.
TAGATTTTTGTATAGAATCTTTCGTAAAATACCATTGTATTCGTTAATTTTAACCCTTAAAAAATATATAAATTTAATTATTCCCCTCTACTGCGTGAGCATTGGACCTGCACTTCGTACCCTAGCCTCTTAGGTCCTGGCTCCGAAATTGCTCACATCGCTGCAATTTTAAATTTAACTATTAAAACTAAAGTTGAACAATATTTACTGACAGAATAAAGTACTCAACTATAATATAAGGTAATGAACGAATTTTTACTACTTTATATTAGAAATGAGTTTGTTTCATGAAATGAAATGAGTTACCATTCAAGAAATGAGTTACCATTCATTAATTTACTTAGGTTTTACTATTTAAAATACTTTCTTACAACGTTAATATGACCTTGAAAGTTAAAGTATAGACAAATAAAATAAATTATTTGACTATAATATAAGGTGATAACCGGATTTTCGCTATTGCTAATTAGAAATGAGGTAGTTTAAAATTACTTTAAAAACTCCGATGTCTGTTAAATTAAACATTCTTTAATTCACAAAGATTTTATTACATAAAATACGTTTTGGCAAAATCACTATGTTTTGGAAAAACATGGGAAAACAAACACCATTGTTTATAAAAAATGTACTTAAATAAGCTATTTGCAGTAAAACAGTTATTTTAATGTATGTACGTATTTTATTTGCAAAGTAAATAGCCTAAAAAATTAAAAATGCTGCCCAAAGTCACTATTCTACGCGGACGAAGTCGCGGGCACAGCTAGTTAAAGATAAAAGTAGTCTGATACATATAGTGTTCCCTTATGGGATTACTATTGAAATATTAGCGATTATAATAAACATTTAAACTAATTATCTCTATCCGACTCGTTTTGTTAAAAAAATAATGTAAATCATCATAATTCTTTATCCGACGTGTTTTAAATATTTCTCAGAATACTCAACGCTTTCACATCTATTTCAGTCGATAATCGGTCCTAAGATCTCCCCTCAGACCTTTGACTTAAAACCATAATGAAAATCACTTCATTTTCTCTATCATACTGGCTACTTTCAGGTATCGGAAAAGTATCTTTTTACAAAAAGTCTTACTTTTTTTTTATGGCAATAACGGTAAGTAAAAACTTTATTCTGCTGCCAAAAGTATGCCATTTTAATTTTCCTTAATGTTTGAATTTTATTGATTAATTTGTTTTTGGCTCAGTTTATTTACTTATCCTTCAGATAGTATTTTACGTGGAAATTATATATCAGTCGATCAATTTCATTATTGCTAGCAGGATTAGGTCTCTTTAAAAATGAAATAGGTTAGTGGAAATAGCTTTCGCAGGTCACGTCTCATAAAAGAAAACAAATTTCTATTCGCTGAAAAACTAATTTTATATATATTAAACCTGGACGCATGAGCGGAAATTGCATATGTTTATTTTAAAAAAGTTGTTTCGGTACTAGTATGTTTAAGGGCCTGCTGACATCAGCGCGCTCAGGTGTCACTTTTCTTAACCATCTCCTACTGTTATAGTAATCTTTCTATTGGTTTGTTATTGTTTATGTGAAGTTGAACGTGAATGTGTTTTTGATTATTTTCTTCAAATATGACTTGGAATTTGAAGAAGATTTTTCGCACGGTGAACGATGAAAATCAGCTGTTAGGTTTCTTCAGGAGCGGAATGTTATTCCGCAGAAAATGCGTTGTGGAAATGGACATGATATGAAACTGCAAGTGGGGAATAAAATTAGATGGAGATGCTAGAAAAAAGGATGCAACAAGACCCTGAGTATTCGATTAAATACGTGGTTGAGGAATAGTACATTACTTTTGGAGACTATTGTCCATTTTATATAACGAAGTTAGAGGGAAGAGACCCTTTTGTTGCAATTTTTGAAGATATTGTTCTTTTTAATGAGCATTGTTTCGAATAAATCTTTCATTGTTTATCATAACATCATATTTCTATTTTAAAGATTAAATAAAAATTTGTAACTAAAATATGATAATTTTTTTAATTTTTAAATGTTTTTATTTTAAAGAGAAAAGATTTGCCGACATTTAAAAATTAAAAAAATTATCATATTTTATTACAAATTGTTATTTAATGAATATTCCTTGTAACAAATGTTTTATTATTTCTAGTTTAATTTTGTCTACATGCTTCTCATTTATTTCATTTCCTATAAATCTGTTGTATCATAATGAAAGGCAATGCCTATTTAAAATTCATGCATAATCTGACAAGGTCCAAATAGTTGAGATAACTGACACCTCAGCGCGCTGATGTCAGCAGGCCCTTAAACATACTAGTACCGTTGTTTCTTCAGTTAGTGTGGTATTTTCAAGATTACGTAAATTGATTTTGTCGGTGGTAATAGTTGTTTGATGGAGTGTGATGCATCAGTTCTACGCTAATATAGAGCTTGTAATGATTATGTAAACAAATGTTACGATGTTTTGCTCGAGATGGACGTGGAGCGAATATGAATGATCCTCTTAAATTGCTTAGTTCCTATCATGGGCGGATTAGGGCTAACACCAATTATACGAGGCTATTTGTTGTTATAGAGGTATCAACAGATAATCCTTTCTCAAATCTATTCACTCATCAGATCAAAGATTACCTGTAACAATCGTGTTCGGTCCAGCATTAGTATCGAGTGACCTTTGATTACCGTAAAATTCATATCTGAATATTTTCCAAATTCAATTTAATGTTCCAAACTTTTATCTTGATAAGATTTGTGAGAAGTACCTAGTTAATAAATGTAACGATCGATATATTTTTATCGGTTATTCAAAGTTTCTTTATTTTTTTCTTAATCACTATCATCTGCTACATAATACATACCAGCAGTTGCCAGATTCTTCACTCACGACATGTGTGTGTGAAGCGCCCTTAACCAGCTTCCATTGGAGTTTATTTCCAGTGACGCGGCTGGGAAAGGGGGCAGGGACCTCCCGAACTCCTGCTTTGCCCTCATTTCTGGGAAAGAAAGTTAGTTTGGGGACCCAGACAAATTGTAAATAGGGTTTGAATGTGTACATTATTTTATTTTTTTTATCTAGACTTTATTTTATTATCATTTTTGCATTAATTTCCTTTTAATAGCGCATATATATATTTTTCCGCATTTATATATTTTATTACATTCACTTATTTTATTTTGTTTTATATCATTTTTTGTTTTGCTATGGAATGGTTGCAGCTACATTGCACTATTACTTATTGCCCAAAAATGGCAGATTGTAATGTTTCAATAAAGTGTTTAATAAAAAAAAAAAAAAAAGATAAATATGTAATAACAAATATTCCGTCAAATACCACCCACCTCTTTTTAATATCATGTTACTTCCATTATGGAAAACTGGATCACTGTTCAAAGGTATCCTATGAATCCAACATAGAAGGCAAACATAAAACTAATTAGCCAGGTTTCAAATGAAACCTCACGTCCTCTGCTTGCTTTGTCACTAACACGTTCGATATCGGTTTGATAATGAAAAGTCTGATACAGCTTTGAAACACTAGCACACTTAACTCTTCATTGCCCAATGTCACCTAAATGTGCTATTTTTTGTAATTTAAATTTACTGTTTATCTATTTTAAGAGTAGTAATGCATTCTGGGGGCACTAAATGGATTAAAGAATCATGTAGCTGCAGTTCTCTAGGCTCAATATGATGCCTCCTATTCAAGGTTGTCTCTTTTAGCTCACAACATTTTCGCTCAGCTCAGAATGTAAAAAAATATACTAAAACTTGTGATTTTTTTTTTGAGGAATTTTCTAATGCTTGTTTAGTAAATTAGAGTATATATATATATATATATATATATATATATATATATATATATATATATATATATATATATAAAACTCATATTTATAGCACATAGCACATAGCCTATAGAACATAGCACATAGCCTATAGAACATAGCACATAGCCTATAGCACATAACACATATATCTGAAAGAACTGCTTTTAAGTAATAAAGCAGCAGAAATCGACATGCAAATATATTTTACAAAAACATCTATGCAACATGAAGATATAATGTATACAAGAAACAGAAGATGAAAATGAAAGTAACCATAAATTATATTAAAAAAAATATTATAGCAATCAAAATATTGGGGAAAAATAGTACTTATCGCTAATATTGCTAGGTAAGTAGAGGCGAGAATAAGGTTATGGCAGGTTTTTTCATCGTTCCATCTGTTAGCTTGGCATTGGTTTTGCCACCTAGGCTACCTTCAAAATTATTAATTGTGTGCACAGGCAGTCTTTTTTCTTTTCTAATCACACTGCGACAATCTTATCGCAATAAATCTATATCACAACTAAGAAGTATTGATTGGTCACTTAGTAATATGACTGGGCATTATCTGAAATTATTTAAATCATATGATACAGTTATGATACATTTCATAATTCTGGTTCTGGCATTATACAACTTACGTTACACCTGTCTTGTTTTACAATAACGAAATCTTCTTGATTTTACAAACCTCACTATGTTCTCATGCCCCTTGATTATATCTTTTTCCCTATCGTTTATGACTTCTAGGTGCTTTGAAAGTATACTCGCCATAAATACGTCACAATCTTTCCTCTTGAGGGTCTATCCGAAACTCACCGGGTGCAGATTTCTACAACACAGCACACCATCTTATCTGAGAGACCTTTAGTCAGAAGGCTCAATTTCGATAAGCTTTGAAGGCCATAGTTAGCTCTATTCCACGCCATTTTTCTACTTCTTATTTCACCACTTCCTTTGTTTTTGCAGTTAATTTTCACTTCATGGTATATAAATAGATAAACAGTTTCAAACTATAGTCAGTTCCCTCTAAACCACGTGACCCTCTTCTGGTTGTTAACATAGATAATTACATATATGGTTTTTGGTTCATTGATTACTAGACAAGGTTTCCTGATTTCGTTTTCCAGTTATATTATAAATTCTTTAAATACGCTTTCGCTTCTGGGCAATATGAATATGTCAACAATTTAACAAGTGTTTTGCGTATCATTGTTTGAATGGTTGCATCTCGTAACGATTATTACCACAGCTTTATGAAGGATTAGGTTGAGTAATATGACTGACAGGGCATCTCCTTACCCTACCCAGATGCTGAAGTTGATATTGCAACTAATGAGGTTACCAACCAGGACAATTGCTTATGTCTAATCCATAGTCATGTTTATCAAGTTAATTAAATTGTAAGGAATGTCGAAATCCTAGAGAGCCTGAAAAAGTTGAGACCGGCAAATTCGATCAAATACTTGCTTGTAATCCACAAAAACAAGTGGACATAAAGAATACGCTCATACAATTTTTCTAGTAACTGATTACTCGAAAGATCGGTGATCCTTACAGAGTAAATTGTATCACTAAATCAATCAGTAAAAATTATCTCTAGGATGCTGAATACATGCTAGGAAGAACATGGTGCGGGTGGAGATCAGAAAATTTTATATACAGAATTGACAAAATTCTATATACTCATTCAGGAGCATAATCACTCTACAGTTTTAGCATTAGGTGTTGTGGCCCTTTTTTTAAAATCGGCTAAATCATTCCAACGGACCAACTGAAGGTTTTTTTTTAATTTATCTAAATACAATCTTTAGCTATAACGGTTTTCTAATGTTTTTCTTGTTGCCAGTCGAAGTACGATTAGTAATTCGTGACCAGATCTACATTCGGTCCCACCATTAGAATTCATATCAATTATACTATTCAATTATATCTCTTCTACTTGGTTTTTATCATAATACAATAAACAATGAGCTAGATATCGGTTTTGTGAATCCTACCATGTCCACGTGTACATATCTATATCATACGCTTAAATAAACTTTATAAACGAGATAGACTAGTTTATTATTCGCTCTCATTATAACGACATTATTCATTATTAGTTACTGTCAACATTCTCTACTGATCATTGGATAATTAGCTGTAAAAAAAATTCATCCCTTATCACCTTTGTGTTTGTAATATTATTTTTATGAAGTTTCACAGCAGTTTATCGTTGGCCCGCATTCGTCTATCATTCGGATTCAATTTTATCTTCTTGATCTTTGATAGGGCAATATATGTTTACCAACGCAATTTTAAAACAAAGCTCCTAAATCGGAGCGCCACCGATATGTTGCTAAAATAATGTACGTCCCTTAATGCTCATCTACACTATATGATGTAAATTTTAGTTTCTATCTAACCACTTACTCATCAATAAATAATACATCAATAAAAATGATTAAATTTGGCAGTAAGAGATTATTATGCGATTTTATGTCATTCATACTTCCGGAGATACTTTTTCAGCGTGGGGATTATTTAATTTTTTTCTTATCCAGATTCTTCCATTGTTTATCATTACCGAGTTGTATTACTATCAACAATGAATGACTGTCAACTATTCAATATACTATCAATCAATCAATACAACTATCAAATAATCAAAATTATAACCTAACTATATCATATCTAATGTAAGGAAGAAATAGTTGGGGGTGCAGTCAATAAAAACGCCTTAATAAGTGTATACTTATTAATTGTGTACCGACGTTTCGACCTACAATGTAGGCCATCTTCAGGGCAAATATACCAAGCGGCGGCGAGGACCATCAACTGCCAATTCATATCATATAACTATAAACTATATCATATCTGTTTCAATGGGGATAAATTGTTGTAAAATAAACTATTAGCCGATATTGAAATGAATGTGATTTTACATCGGCATAACGTGTTTAGTCGAAATTGGAAGTCATTTTGCAAAAATTGTAAAAATGTGTAAAGCTGGTTGTATAAGCGGTGCTTTCGGAAGTTCATTTGTAACGAAAAACTTGACCTATCTGCTTCTATTAAACATCATATACCTTCCTAAAATTCGAGTTTGTAAAAAACTTTGTTTTTGTGCTTCAGAGACATACCAAGAATTTTTCCAGACTGATAATGAGTATTTTAAACACAGGGGACATTAACATTTTATCATTTCCATTGATAACTCCAACTCAAAACTTCACCATCAAAATTATTCTTACTATGTATATCATTCACTGTTAAGTAAAAGTAATATATTTACAATGAAAAATTTTAAAATATTAGACTGATTACAAAGACTCTCTCCAGAAAATTTTATAGCCGTTGACGCTCATTAATTTAAGTTATTAATTTAAGTAATGCAGATGATTGAGCTAGTACTTAGAGATGCTTTGAGGAGAGTTGGCAGTTAGAGACAGACACGTTAAGCAGGCGCTGAGTTAATTATCCTGGCAGGTCATGATTACATCTCTACTAAGTCCTCTTACTTTAACTTAAAAGGGGAAACACTTTGTTCTTCCAGGCTACTGAGCTCCCAAACGTCTAATAGCTCTTCAGGTGTACTCGGTTAAACCTCCCTCCAACGCACCTACAAGCGCTTACTCTTTTATCAAGTTTCGAATAGGATCTAGCTGCTTTATCTAATCATAAACCTTACAAAGGTTTTATTCAATATACATTCTCTTATGTACCCTGTTTTGTTTTCTATAATTCACTGTTGTAAAAGTTAAGAAACATACTAGGAATTTTTTGTGATACTATATTGAACGCGTCTCCATGAGATGAGTCGTGCCATTGGGTTGAAATAATTTAGGATTAGAAAAAATATAGTTTAAATAATTATCATCAGGATTCCCAGGTAGATTTTGATGTGGTAAAAAAAAATAATGAATTTTGTCGTTCGTTGGAAGTTGAAACGAAGTTTGGATTTGAGGGTAGTTGAGGACCCTAGCCCTATCTTCCGAGTAAAGCTTATACCTGCAGCACATTCCTCAACCTGTAATTTGCTATATATGAAATGTGTAAAGTACTAGGACCTCACGCAACGCTTCTTATTTTAGAGTATACTCAAATATTTTACAAAAAAGAGCAAATCCATGAAGGTTGCGGCTCATTTTGTTGTCTTACAACAGGTCACTTATTAATTTATTTTCCTGTCTTAAAACTTAACTAACGCCCCCAGAGTAACACTATAATCAATTTTCATATCGAATAATGAAGATTCTTAATAATGAAGCTATATATACTTCATCAGTTAATATTATAAGGATTTTCCGTAATTTTACCCAATCAGAAGGTTAAATATGGAAGCACCAGTTAATCGAACCGGTATGAGTATCAAGAGTAGTATATTTCAACTCTCTTCAGACCATAATTTGTATTGATAATAATAAAGTGGTTGAGATAAGTTGATGAAGTAACTGGAATTTCACGCCATAATGCCGACACAGGGTACATGAACAGTTCCTGGCTTCAGATTGGCTCCCCAAGAAAGATATTTAGAAATTCGGACGAGCAGTAACCGTGGGTAACCGAACAAACCCCCTCCTATTTGGAAGGATATTCTATTGAAGGTAACCCTAGGGTGTATATTGTTTTTTTAATTATATGTGTTTAGTTTACTGAACTGTAAACGTGTCGGTAACACGTCCAGTTTCCTTCAATAATCCTTGCAGGTATAATATATATATATATATATATATTGATTTGATGGAACAAGTTACTGAGGGAATATTGCCCTCACGGTTTATCACAGATACTCCTGGCGGTAATTGAAATGTAAAGCGAAGGAAAGGGAGAAGAAAAAACTAGTGATAATATTCTTCTCTTTACGGGTTTCACTGGAAACAGAGTCGTGGCCTTATGGCCGCTAAACACGGTCAGTTTGGTTTGTTCACATCGAACTGACCGTGTGTAGGCTAATCGAAAAAGAGAACTGCTGGACTGATGAAACTTGATCATTTCGGCGTGACACACCGAACTGACCACAGTCCTAAGTGAGCGTGTGTGTGTACTGTCGTGCCAGTTCAGTTGGTCACATTGGTTATCTGAGCATGCATACAGGAGTCGTTTGGATAGGCATCACCCTTTCAATCGCTTTTCCAGACCTCGTCTGTATTCCTTCGTTTTATGTGCTTGTTATTACTGAGTGATAATATGGTTAGTTGGGGCAAAGATTTTCTTTTAGAATTTATAGAACTGTTCAGAGGGGAGGAATATTTGTGGAAAGTAACTTCAAAGGAGTATCATAACATACAAAAACGAGAGGAATCATATAAAATTCTTGTTAAAAAGGTTAAAGAGATCGATCCCCTCGCTAACTAATCGGTTGTAACGAGGAAAATCAAAAGTTTAAGAAGTGCCTTTCTGAAGGAATTTAAAAAAGTAGTGAGGTTGGTGAGCGGTATGGGTGCGGATGACGTTTACCAACTGAAATTGTGGTACCACGACTAGCTGGGAGCTTAGAGCTTCCTGTACACCTTGCAGCTTCCAAGGGGGGGCACATTGAACTGACAAACCGAAGTGACCGTGTGGATGCGAATGTTGCGTTCAGTTAGAAATCAACATATCGAACTGACACATGAAACTGATCGTGTGTAGCGGCCTTTACATCTAATCAGGATTCAGGTCTTTTTACGTCATCGTGGCGGGAAACTCGAATTTGTGTTTATATCTCAACTTACCCCTGAGCTCCCAGTTTTCCGCCATTTTTAGTCACTTGACCCCGTACCTTCCTTTGAAGGGGATGTAAAATGATCATTTTATTGGAGTTTGACCCCTGTTTAGCCCTTTTTAATCACATGACCCTTCACCCTTTTTACCCCTACTACTTGAGGGACTTAAGGCTTTGTCGATTGGTCTAGTACCTACAAAACAGAGGCTTAGTGTGCAATGCAGCCATGTTGAGTTATTGTGATGTCATATTGCTTTTGTTACTGTTTAAAAGCTGTATGGGTCCGTGCGCCATATTGTTTTTTCCCGCCGCCTAGAAGCTAAGTGCACCTGACCCCGTTTTGTTTAATTTTGATGATTTTGTTAGATATTATGATGCTTTTCTACGCTTAAACTTAAAACATAAACATGGAGTTCGAACTGTTAATTCTCAATATGATTAGTTTTATATCATGTGACTTCTTAATACTAAAGAACTTTTTGTGTAGTAAAAACCAACTCATCTATAAATTTAAGAACTTTTACAAAAAATCCCTCACCTCTAAAATCTACCCAAAAGGAGATGATGCTAATACTATGTTCAATATATTCTATCCTTAGGTCCCAACTTTTCTGCACCCTCTTCTTCCGTCAACAAAATTATACCGGAACTTTTGACTGACTTAGAATGTATTCACAATGACCCCCTCCTCCACCGCTCACACGATAAACAAGAACTGTCGCGAGTCTCTATTACCAAAATAATTTCCAATTTTCTACAGCACCCCCGTACCACAACTACTACCACAACGTAAAACAACTAGTCAATGATAGAACCTCACACCTCTTTCAATAAGTCTTTGAAACTTCTCTCTGAATCCGGCTACCTCACCTTCCATGGACAGTTCTTTAACCAAAGTTGTGGACTTGCCATGGGAAACCCGCTCGCTTCTGACCTCTCTAACTTTGTCCTAAATGACCTTCTCAACACCATTCTACCCCGTTTCTCTGGCCAAGTTATTTTCATTAAAAATATGTTGACGACCTCCCCCTTATCCTAAATCCCATCCTCCATCCTTCCCCTTTTCCATTCTTCACACCCATTTATCCCTTCACCAACAATAGTATCTGTTTGTTCAGGCGATAAACAATTTCTACACACACTAAGTTGCTCGACTTTATTTAATCTTGAATTGGGATCTAGGGAGCGAAACCGGAGGCATCGATGTAACCGGTGTTTATCCTGACAGAGAGGACATATATTTTCTAGGGTAGAACTATGCGTTGACAATGGAAAATGCTCTATAATATTTTGAGGCCTACTAACGTATAAGCCGGTCGAATAATGACCGAAAGTTAATAAATATATGACCGGGCGATAAAATAAACGAGAAATCCTCAGCGATCCCAATAGATAACGCTTCATAATTATTTTTCCTGGTTTCGGTACGAAGAGTATCGAAACGATCTATCGATTTATCTTAAAGGTTTCTCGCGATCGATTTTGCTTCTTTAATTTTTTCTAAAACTTTATCGAAGGTTGTGAACTAAAACTTTATTTAGTTGTGATAGACGCGCTGTAAATAAATTTTTATCTCGAGGCCGGGTAGAAATAGTGGATCTAAAACTTCGCGTTTCTATTATGTTTTGAGCTAAATAATTTAATTACGATTCGATAACCAACAATTTATTATCGATTCTACTTAGGTCTGACTCAGGAGCCATTATTTAACAGATATAAAACGAAGCGAAAAAATAAAACCTATAAACAGTAAAAATTAGAATAAATAATTAAAATGTAAAAGAAGAGTGAAATTACATTATCAAATTTAGGAACGGTTCCAGTTATGACATGCGATCCGGCCACCGGAGAACCAATTGTTTATGTTTGAGCTACCTCGAAATAGTTAATGGACCTTTCGGTGAGAGCTCTTTAATGGATGTATATGAAAAAATACACACTGATTCAATTACCCGAGATCGCATGTCTTTTTAATGGGTGATTTATTAAATTAAAATTAAAACTCATTATATTAAATAAGATAGCAAAACACTTTGATGTTTAAAAAAAACTAATTGAATTAAATTAAGGATTTAATCGTTTCTATAAAGGAAATAAATTACTTAGACTGAAATTACAATGAACAAAATAGAGAAATAAAACAAAAATTACAATTACCATTAATAGAAAAAGAACTAGAGCACAATTTTAAATAAGTTAATGTTTGTAAAATAAAGATACTAATAAATGTCTGTTAATTATCATAAATCTGGCTAGCCAATCGAAATATTGAAAACAAAAGAATGAAACTGTCTTATCTGTCGTCATCGGCGGGGCGCACAGTGGAAGGGCCAATTCTCTAATAACTAAATTTGTCCTTTATTTTTATCTTAAATTATACTTTATACTTCTTCTCAACAAAATCAATAGATAAATTAATTGTGAAATCAAATCAAATGAAAAAATCTGAATTGAAATATAAATTTTTCTAAAAAGTCTCATATTTTTAAAGCAATCCACTGTTTGAGGTAATAACTTAAATTAATCCTGCATCTACTGGAAAACAACCCACATAATAAGATATTTTAGGCAAATGAAACTGGAGGTAATTTCAAACGTCTGGGATTTTTTGGTGAAAATTAGGGGAAAAAACTAAAAAAATTAATTGCGAAAATCGCTTAAAATCGCCCAACAAACTACCTTCGCAGTAAATAACTAGAATGTTTGAAGTTTTTTTCCCATTAGTCGGATTCTGCTACTAGGTGCTATTTTCCGAGAAAATGATTTTTTCTTTTCTTTTCTGGGCCTTGAGAATTAATTTAAAATAATTTATGTTGATATTGGCGTCTACTTTGCGCAAGTTTTCTTTTGTTTACCAATGTTTGTTTACACTCATTTATCCGAATAATCCTTATCTAATATAATAGTATTAACAATGAAACTCAGTTCGTGTGTGGTATTTGAACGACATGGTTCCTACAACAAATCGTCAAGTTTTTCAATACAATCATATAAGTTTTAAAGATTATGATCTGGCAATGGAAGCATGGATTAATTCGTTTGGACTGGAACAAATTTCAAATACCTCAAAATTCTGCTTATGGGAAAAATTAAGAAAATTCAGTGGTAGCTAGTACTCTTGCTGGATTTCGTCCCACAAGAATATCAATTTTCTTTAGAAGCATGAAAACTGGTTGAATTTGGATTTCATTGTTCCTGAAAATGTTAGCCAGACCTACCTTCATCGTCATCATCAACAGCCGCAAGTATACCATCTCGTTATCAGTCATTCAAACAATTATCCAATTGAAAAAGACGGAGACAAACGGAAAGTTTTAGAAAATGTTCAGAGGCTATGTTCGCTTTTGTCATGAAAAAAGATTCAAATCTGATGTCAATTCGAATCCTTTGATTTCGACTCTTAGACCGAAAATAATAAACATTAAACGTGATTTATTACAAGAAGCACAATCACTTATTGTTACTTAGAATATAGAAAAACAAATCCTAATTCAAATTAAGCTGTTAATTTTGGTTTAATTGTGATCGTTATTTAAATAAAGCAATTTTATATAGGCACCTACATTCATTTTAATTTTAATGTATCAATTATATCTAGTATATTTACTAACAAAAGTAATTATCAATTTATTATATTAATTATTATATTAATTTTGTTCAATGATTAAATTTTGTGGTTTGTTACTTTTTCCTTTGTATAACTTTATTTAATACCTATGTATCTGTCTTTCCATAGAATACTGTATTGTACCTATTCTCGTAGTATATAGGTACAATAAATCGTACTATGATAGATAATAAATTATCTAACATCGAAATATCAAATCGAGAATTTTTACATGTTTCCCCTAAAAGATCTGATCCTCTTTATCATATAATTAAATAGTCCATTCAAAAAGCTTTAAAACCGTACCAATAGCCTTATTCTAGGAGAACCAGAAGCGGAGATATTAATGAATGTCCAGTCCTCCCTAACGCTCGTTCCACTGTGGGGCGTGCGATGATGTCCATGAATTTTCCTCGTCAGGGCGAGCGAAAATGTCCATGAAGTTCCTCTATCCAACAGGGCGAGTGAGTATTCGAGAAAATGATTGGATTGAATTTAAAACATGATCCATCATCCATAAAAATAATAATATAGGCACTAATACAATTTAAATAAAACATCTCCTATCTGTTTTGTGATCGAAATGAAAATCTAACGGATATTGAAATGCTACGAACTTCATAACGAAATTCATACCTTCCGAATCCATCTGGCTTCTGATCAGGTCCCGATACTTCTCAATAGTACCAGTTTTCAAGTCTGACTTATGGGGGAAACCGAACGGGTATTTAATGGCTCATTCGAGCTAGCCTAAACCTTTTTTCCCCGTGTCAGAGAGGTACGGCTCCTTGTAGAGAAAAATGGCTAAATATTCTTGAAATAAAATGTAATTTAATTAAATATTCGATTAATTTCGGGATTGAAGTGGAAACTACTGACGAATATCCGGTCTTTTTGCCAAAACTGGGTCGGTGAATTGTTTATTAAGCACGTTTGACCACAGACGAGAGCCTTAACAATTAAAATTTAATTTATCTACTTCAACTTTATTCAGTTTGTTACATATACATACGATTTTATGCTTTCTACTTATTCTCCTATTAATCCTTTTTAATTCAATTGTTAATTAGTTAAAATAATTTTTTATAATTCCATTTCTTAATTGGTCAAAAGAGATGTAAAAATAGCTAAAAATAATTTGGTCCATCTAGCTAATACTAATCGAAAAACTGTGCGTCGGTGTGAATAAAGTTTATCGTAAGCTAATTTATTTTCTATCACAAAGATAAGAAAGTACTTTAAAAAAATGTAAATTTCAATTTTTGTTATTTAAAAGGGAAACAAAAACATAGAAAATCTTCGGATGTCTAATTGGGAGTCTATCCACCTCTCATTCACTCATACAATCATGTTTGCGTGTTTTAGACCTTATCAGAGACTTTTTATATGTAGATATTAGGAAAACAAATTTATACTTAAATCAATAAAGTTAAAAATAACTTCAATAATTCCATATTCATCTTCCCCATATTGCCATTAAATTTTATGATAATAATTTTCTAGCCAAATGTTTGTTCTTCTACTCTTTACGTTTTCTGTACATTACCTCGGTGGATTGAAAATCCAATGCCTTAGTGATTACACCTATGCTCCGTTTCTTGTCGAGATAGCAGCATGGGTTTTGACAAGGAAATTATCTCTTTTTCTAACACTCACCGCGCTAAATCGCTGTCCTTTTTCCTCCCTTCGATGTTGCCAGTCAATTGCTCGACCAACAACTTCCTCTAACCTTTCCACAATGTTTCGGTTAGTACATGGCTGGTGGACATAATTATTTTTTGGAATTTTTACATTTCTTCGACCAATTATGTAATTTAATGATAACAAATTATTTTTAATTAATTACCAACTGAATTAATGAGAAATGCCAGGAGAATAAGTAGACAAATAAAAAAAAATAATGAAATAAAAAAGCAAGCTTGTCTTTATTTAATGAAAAAAGTTTACGAGGTAGATACTAAATAAATACAAATACACAATTATTATATGGATACAAAGAAAAACTTAATAACACAAAGAAAAACGAAGCATAAACGTTTATAAATAGAATAGATAATCCAAATTATTTATTATTACGCAATAATATAATTAAAATTACAATAATAACATAAATTATTGATTATTATACACTCAACTATTCAACCTAATATGTTAAGTAGTTTTATTTCAGCACTCGTTGTTACTAGAATAGACTCCTTAGGGAGGTAACAGGCCTGTTTTGATTTACTTACAGTAATAAGATCGCAAGAAGTCATAATCTGCCTTCACATATGACTCCCTAGTTTGCTTGAATGAATGGATTGTAGACTTGGAGACAATTTAATAGGTTTATGCTTCAATTCCATTTAATTTCCTAGCATTCTCCAACTTGAAGAATTACAATTGAAGTATTAGCTGATAACAGGCGTTTGTTTTTATTTCTAATTTCTCTAGCAATATTTCTTTTCTTATTTTGAAGATAAAAGATTTGAAGAATGTTCATTGAATATTACTTTAATTAGGATCTTGTTGGGATTAATAAGGGTTTTTAAATAATTATAATAATTGCATAAAAATAAAATAAAATAAATTATAAATAATATAATGACGTAAGTCAACAATATCCTAATTAAAGTAATGTTCAATGAACATTCTTCTCCTTATATACATCGCAAATTTCGATAACACGGCTACATGGGATCAGTGGAGAGAATGCATTTCTCTGACCGAGGTACGAGCCAGGATAGCTCAAGTGGTAGAGTAACACGAGGGATGCGTGGGTGACCTGGGTTCGAATCCCGGTCCTGGAAAAATCTTTTTTCTTCAAAATAAAAATATTTAAAAATTATAATAATTACAAAAAAATAAAATAAAATATTTCTTTTCCTTTCTGCACGTGCTGCTACTTCTGAAGCTGTCACCAACTCATCAATACTGCCTGATTGAACAATGTCCTCAACTATAAGTTATAAAACAAAAAATGTATGGTGTTTCTACAATTCTTCAAAAAAAAACCTTTCTTGAAAATAAGTACTCTAAAATTAAAAAAAAAAATGTTTTACTCAAGTCTTCAGCCTATAATGCGTCTTATTATTAACAGGATAGACGCAGCTGTGGCAAATATAAAATTTAGCCCGGCTAAAAATGGTTAGAAGTCATTACAATAACTTGAAAATTTCAAAATGAGGAAAAGTCCGCCATGTATTTTCCAAAAAAAAAAAGTTGAAATGATGCTTTGATTACTGATTCAATATTTGAATTCATTATTTTGTACCATATTATTGACTCGGTGAATTGCGCCAGGCATAACCAACAATTAGATTACTATGTTTTGAAGAATTGCTTACGATATTCCAATAAAATATTTTACAACTCTTAACATGACTTTTGTCCACCTAGATTGTACTAATCGAAACACTGTTCATTCCGAGAAAAAAATCAGTAATGTGTACAAGTTTTGATGTTGATGTTCTATCAGCCAAAACTAAAAAAGAAGCCAATAAAAAATCCTCAATCGCAATAAATATTTGACTAAATTTTAATGGAAATTCTCGTTTCTCTCGTCATTGTGAACCTTTTTTTGAAATATTGCTGTAAAATTTTGTATAATGATAGAAGACGTTACATATGTTTGTAACAAGAAAAAAAAACTTTGGATGTTATTGCTTTTCATTTTTGTTTCACATTTAATATAAATAATGACAACTTATATTTTTAAAACGTAGCTTTAGTTTTGTCATGACACCGATAAAGACAATTCAAATTTAATTTTAAGGTATGTTCGATCAAAGCGGGAAATATACAGCTCGAGTAATTCATTTTTAAATGTAACAGAGAGGGCGCACCCCTAGCCTACTGTTATCAGCCAGTGTACGCCACCAGTTACTAAATGAAGATAATATTATACTTAAGATATAATGAGATATATTTTTTGTTATAATTTCGCATACCAGATGTGGGTTTTGTTAATAGATATTCATTGTATAGAAAGGAGGAAATATATTATTTAAATTGTTTTCGTAGCAGGAACGTCAATTAAGAATAGAATCGTATAGGAGAAAAACTTTTTATTTTGGTCAACGTTCCAGCCTTGTTCCTGGTTTGTGTTACACAAATATAAAATGACTACAGACTATAGTGTAAATATTACTAACATAAAATAGGAATATAAAAAACTTATTAATAGATATTTTTTCAGATCTCATAAAGGGGATCAGGGGACACAGGAGTAAGAGAGCAGCGTACACCTTCTCAGCTAGCTCGTGACCAAAAAAAAATAATTATCGCTATTGTGATAGGATAAACTAAAAAGAACCATTTTAAAACCTCTTTGGAGGTTAACCTACTCGGCGAGAGGAAAGATAATCAAGAGTGTTGATCTGTTGTGTGAACATTTATTCTTTTGTAAATAAAACTTGTAATAACAAAGTAGTTTTTATTACCAAACATAGTGGCAGCGGTAAAATTGAAAATTAAGAAACAGTGGGTAAGTAGAAATAGTGAGCCAAGTGTGGATTTTGTGCCAATGGAAAACATGGCATTGTCACTTGTCTGTGGAAGCCAGTAACCAACTAGCACACCAGGACCTTATGATGTTGCTTCCGACTTCTCAAGAGGGCTTCAACGATACGATCTGGACTGCACTAAATAACAGGGGAAGAGAAGGTAAATTACTTATTCTATTATACGGAGCAAAGGTCCAGTGACATTTTTTCACACAAAGTCAAAAGTCCGACTACAATGTTATTTTCCTAAAATTTAAAGACGACTTCTCGCCAAAGGTTTATGCAATATATGAACGGACATAATTCAACCGCTGATTGCTGGGTGAAAACGAATGAATCGAGATATTTATGACCGACCTCTACAGGCTCTCAGAAGGTAAGATGTCCAGCAAAGAACACCACATGAACCAAAAGTAACTTCAGAAGCCACACGCCTTCGCAGTCAGATCCGACCGTCAAAAACCACCAGAATACTGAGGCTCCCTTTTGTGATAAACTCGGCCCCCGAGCACTATCAGAAGAAAATTTGAAAAATGCTTGAAGCTAAGAAAATAATAATAACGATATTGATGACATTCTAATTTTGGGGACTACAAGCGAGGAACATCTTTGATCTTATGAGGACGAAAAATTAACATTGTGAGGTGCAGACCAACAAAAAGGTATTGATGGAATTAAAGATATTTTACTGGTAATTCTGTCTCGTGATAAAATGAAAATAATAACCGTCCCGCGTCAATGAAAGGACTCAGGCGGTTATTCTTCAGCCCTAGGATGAAATAGGTTCCTTGCAGCCTGTATATTACTGTATGAGAAATGCTTCCTTCCGTTTAGTCTCCATCCGTCTCCTCCATAGGTTGGTCCGGAGGTCTTCCCGGCGCCGGTTCTCTCCTCGTCATCATGAAGTGGGCCGGACCTACGGCCTCTCTCCATCCGTATACGAATTCCCTGAAACTTGTGTAGTTCTCCTCCTCCACAAGCTCAGGGAACACGTCCTCGGTGATCACGTATTTACCCGTTATCGTGGACAACCTTGCTCTCAGGGCATCGTATGCGGTGCAGGATGCGACACGTGTTTGGCAGTCTCCGGGACTCCACAGCTGTGGCATTGGGGGTCCTGGTCATATCCATGTTGTGCGAGCTTTCATCTGAAGCCCCCGTGCCCCGTGAGGATCTGTGACATCCAGTAATCAGGAAGGACCCACTTAGCTTTTCATCTTGATTCGACGGTGGGGAAGTACTTCCTAAGGGTGCTACCTTTTACAGATGTCACTCACCGTCCATTCCACTCTAGCAGTGAATCCTTCCTTACCTCCTCTTCCCATTTGCTGGGATGCGGAGAGCTGCGATTCCTGTTCTCTTGACCTCATATCTCATCGCATCCTCTTTCAATAGGCATACCTCCTACCAAGATCTGCACTGCTTCATGCGATGTTGTGCGATACGCCCTGGTCACTCTCAGCAGAGCTGTTCTCTGAGCCGATGCCAGTTTTATTCTTTGCCGCTGTGAGAGGTTCTCACTCCAGAAGGGGGACGCGTACCTCAGGATACCCAGGACCACTCCTTTGTAAATTGTCATGCTGACTGGGTACCTGAGGCCCCAAAAGGCGCCGCCAATCCGACTGAGGCCGTTCATCGTCCGCCTCACCCTCGTACCCAGGTGGTCCAAGTGGGGGGTCAGATCCAGGTTACACATCCCTATACCACAAATCAACCCTATATAAGCACAAAACCAGCCCCAGCAACCACAATATTCCTGTCATCTCTTTCCTGTCCAACAACATCCTAAAATGACATCCACCCTATCTATTCTTCTTTTGGATGTGAATGGTATTCGAAACCACACTGACGAAATAACATCTTTACTGTATGACAAAAAAATTAATGTAGCATTAATTACAGAAACTCGACTAACCAGTAAACGGCCGCTCAACATAACACAGTACCAAACCTACCAGACTGACCATCCTGATGGAAAAGCTCAAGGTGGTACTCCTTTCATAGTCCATCAATCCCTCTCCCAACAATCATTTCCCCTACCTTCAAACGAACTCCTTCAGGCTACAGCTGTTTCAATCAAAACCTTTTCCTTTCGTATCACATTAGCATCGGTGTACTGTCCTCCTAATAAATCCATCTCCGATTCCCAATTCAGCTCCAATTCTCCTGGATTCCCTAGGGATCCATTTCCTTTTAGGTGCAGACTTTAATGCGAAACATCAACAATGGGGCTCAAGAACTACTAATTCCCGAGGCCGCATGCTACTGTCTGCACTTAATTCCCACAACTCTAGTTTTATTTATCCCTACATATTGGCCCACTGATCCAAAGAGAAATCCTGATCTCCTCGACTTTTTCATCCATGCTATTCCTACAACCCGTAATAAGAGTATCTAATGCTCTTTAATGACTTTCATCACTACCGTTACTTCAACATCTGTTAGTGGAGTGAAATTTGAAAATTTCATTTTGAGTGTCATAACTACCGGGACATAATACCGAGAGATAGAGAATGTGTGTGTGTGTGTGTGTGTGTGTGTGTGAGAGAGAGAGAGGGAGAGAGAGAGAGAGAGAGAGAGAGAGAGAGAGAGAGAGAGAGTGAGAGAGAGAGAGTGAGAGAGAGAGAGAGAGAGTGAGAGAGAGAGAGAGAGAGAGAGAGAGAGAGAGAGAGAGAGAGAGAGAGAGAGAGAGAGAGAGGGAGATTACTAATATATATAAATTTAAATATAATAATTTTTTTCAGCTAATATGGAATTTCCAATCAGGAAGTGAGCTTTGAGCAGTGTGGTGAAGCTGCGAGGTCCTAAAGATTATCTTTCGCTATTTGGTTGACTGTATAGGCTAAGGGTGAGGGTTAGTCTTCTTCGCCCCGCCTAAAAGCTTTCTCAGCTCAAATTTAACCCTGACCTCACAATGTACACATTTCCTCAGCCAGTTTCTTCAAAGATACCTTGAATGGATGTTAGTTTCTATAGTGAAATATATATAAGAACCGAAAAAGTGGTTCTGTATTTATAAATTAATGGATTAAACGTGCATAAAATGCAACTCCCCCCACCACTACAGATTCACAAATATTCTATTTTATGACCACCTCAGTATGCATAGTACAATTGACAAATGCTAATCAAGAAAGAATTTTCTTAAACAAAGTTTTATTACGAATCCGAAATACGGGGAGGCAAATGCTTCATACATGGTGTTTTTGTTGTCCCTTTACTTATTAGTTTGACCTCCTGGTTATTACCGTTGTAACCATCATCCATTTCCCTCTCTGATGTATATGTATGTCACCTCATGCAGTTGATGATTACTTATCGCAGCCTTGCAAGGTTTCCTATCGCTTAATTTTTAATATTTACAGATTCTACAAAAGTCTTATCATATGGAGCTCAGGTATCTACAAAACGTGTCACTGTATTTTATTTTCTCTTGTATGTGCTAAAGAGCAAATATAACAGCTATTTCTCCGAAATAAACATTGTAAATCGACCTTCGCAATTACATAATAGGTCCAAAGTAAGTTGTACAGGGCAGTGAAGATATTTATCCATCATTTAGTAGAAGGATTCACCTTTTCCACAGTTACTACGGTTCCATTTTATCCAGCATATATAGATATTTCCAAACTATTCTCTAAGGCTATACTGTAACGAATTTTCATCGCTTATCTCGTCCGTCCGTTGCTGCTACTTACCGGAGTTAACCTAACGGATTTTGAAGCTCACCATTTTATTTTAATTTCTGGTGATTTATCCATACCGTATGGATAGATACCTATCCTTGATTTTATTTTATATTATTATACCTATTTTATATTTGGCCAAAAAGTAGCCACAATTTCCTTATCTTAGTGGATTTTATTGAATATATCTTTTTTTGTTACTTTTTTTTAAGACTAATCATTTCTTAATTAATTTTAGTTGGTGCTGTATTATGCTATCTTACGTTGATCGTAACATGAAAAGGTCGGTTCGACTTATAAATTTCTTGTATTATATCGATAAATTTGACTAGTTTGGTATTAATATTGTCTAAGGCACCTTGCTACTTAACTCTTCTGTTTTTTGTGAGGTTGTTTCTCCATCTCCAGATGAAATTCTGTCATTCTCTAAGTATACGGCTGAGATGCTTCTTAATATTATGGCGCGTAGTTTTTAATAATACCCATTTAGTTTGAACCTCTTTTTTTGATAACCGGTTTCACTCCTACATTCTCTAGGGGAGGTGAAGTGAAAGTTTTGTTGAAGTAGCACTAGCCTTAACGACACTCCCAGGAAGCAATGCCAATGAAATTCTCAGATCTAATGCGATTTCCGACCACAAAGGACATTTTACCTATTACAAGATACATGACACTGTCAAAGTAAAAGCTAATTGGTTGACAACTGTCTCCTTATCGACCGGCCGCGTAGGTATGTCAGCAACTAATGAAGCAACTCAGGAGCACGATATATATTTATTTACAATCATTATAACTTGTATATACAATCGCTGTAGCAAGATATATAGGTAATGAAAATAACTTATCCGCAATGATAACATGAATTATTAATTTACTGAATGGTTTCAACTGCTAACGAGGAAGGACATATTTAAAGTGACGCCAGTACGTAGACAGGAACAGCATAAAAAAGTATATATATATTGTGTTTTAGTTCTCTAGTTTCAGTCTTTCTTGAACTTCTTAGGCGACGTTTCGACTGCTGTTCCTAAAAATGGATTACTTACTCATTGATCATAGCTATTTCAATACAAACTTTTTACGCAGTTTTGCGAAGTAACTGGTTAATGAAAAACTGATCCATTCTTTGGAACTTGTAAGTACACACTACTTATTACAACTTACACATGTCATTTTATATTTATTTTACCGTGCTATTTAATGTTTTTACTAAAAGCTCATTTGTTGACTGTCAGAGCATGAGTATGAGACTAACCTAGTCTCAAAACGTCGCCTAAGAAGTTCAAGAAAGACTGAAACTCGAGAACTAAAACACAATATATTTTCCATAACAGTCAAGATAAGTAGAAACCAATATATGTATATATATACATATATATCGACAAGACCGATGATCCCATAGTCGCTAAGATCAAGGTGGCCATTGTAACGGCTGTTAATATGTAAGCACTATAAGTAGAGGTTCAAGATGGCATTACAGTCAGTGTTAACCCAATTATCGTGCGAGTCATTTCATCCCAACTTTTCCTTTTTTTTATGTTTTGCTGCTGGAAATATATAAGTGGTTCCGAAACCCTCGAACATTAAAGATCGTTGTTGGTTTAAACACACACAAAAAAACTAATAAAAAAAATTCCTTTACCATTTTTTTTATTTCTTCTCTCTCTTGTTGCTATAAAGAATAATGACAGAACCGAGACAGAGAGACATTCTTAGGCCAGCGACATTAACACTTGCGCCACCGCCGCAACCACCGATTCAGGTGGAACCGGTGGACCCTGATTTCCCGCCTTTGTCGACGACTACGCTCGCAATGACACGTTCGGACCTAGCAACGAGGGAGGCGAACAGGATCGCAGAGGAGACCATCGCTGTCGAACGGATGTAGTTAAAAAGGGCTAACGCACAGGATGTAAGAAGAGAGATCTCGGATCTGGAAAAATTCAATTGCGATTTGGAGAACTGAACCATTTCCTCAAAGGCGGTGATGGTATTATGTTCGGTATCGAATCCCAGGTTGCTACGGATCTCATAGACGAGCTGGATGCTAAAAAGCTACCGGTGGCTTTAGGAAGCCGGGTAAAAAGAAGTGTGCTGAACCTAATACAGATGGATGAGGATACCCCGTGGAGGGGTATAAAGGTAAGATTGAAAAAACATACGGAGGGGGCGATGGGCCCCCGAAGAAGACATGCTGCAAATGCTTAAAAAAACGAAGAGACGTAACCAGTCGAACGGGCAATATCCAGCAGGTCAAATCGCAAAATTAAATAGGATCAATGAGGAACTGCGAGAAGTCATGGATACAGGCGCAGTCGAAGCATGGATGATTTTCATGACCACGGTCCTTAAAGTGCAATTAGCCAGAGACACAGGAAAAAAGGATTGCGTGCCTCGAGATAAGTCTTTCTTGGAATACGCCCAAGAAATGGTAGATTCAAGTGCTCGGAAGGAAAAAGCACGCGACGAGCACGAACCCGGATGGAGCAGGGTGCCTTTTAGAAGAACACAAATATGCAGGACTCGGTCAAGACAGTAAATTGAAAGACGTAGAGAAGTCGAGTTCAATAGGAGAGAGAGACCGCAATTTCGAAAAAAGAGACAGACACCGGATAGAAGGAACTGGCGCAAGGAGGAAAGGGAATGCCACGGTTGCGGCAAAGTGGGACACCTGGTGGCTGAATGCCCCCGCTCCAGGTGCAATGAATGCAGAACGGAAGGGCACTTTACCCGACATGGCTATATATATGACGGAGAGAGGCGGACAGAGGGGAGCCCATGGAAGTAAATGCACAGGAGATGTGGAAAAGGGGGCGACCGAATCAACTATTTCTTCAGCAGTGTCACAAACAGAAGGAAAGGAGAGCGAACCAGGAGCCAGGGGAACCGTGGTAGGAAGAAGTTTCAAGAGGATTGAGGGGGAGTCGAGCCGTGATAGGTGGGCGAAGAGTGGAGAATGAGGAGAACTTGCAGAGAGACCCGGGCGGTGGATGGTGAAAATAGGGAAAATGGTGTATAAATGCTTAAGGGTATTGAAGAACGTGCAGAGAAAGATCGGGGCGATTAATCAAAGGGAAGATTGGCGCCACACAATCAAGAGGGAATTGGTGGATATATTTTTTAATGAAGGGGAAATCCTCAGTGTTACAGGGCAGACGGTACACGAAATCCCATTAAAACAAGACCGCGAGACATATGTTAAAGAACGTCAGTACCCGCAAGCACTACGGCAACACATACGGGAAGAGTTATATAACCTTAAAATGCAAAGGACCATTGTGGACAGTACGTCACCGTACAATAGCCCCCTATGGGCCGTACGGCGAGAAGTACCGGGTCGTAGATTATTTCCGGAAGCTTAACGGGAACACTTTGGACGAGCGCTGTGAAACATTATTTTGGTAAGATAATTTAATTCGGAAACTAGATAATAGTCCAAATAATTAAGAAAATGCACAATATAACAAAAGACAGATAAGAATATTAATGCTAAAATGACAATACTATATAAAGAGGAAATATTATAAATAAATACCAAACTAAATAAACTAGTCAAAGAAAAAAAGGAGATGAAACATACATTAAAGCATGTAAAAAAAACAACATTAGTTTCAGGACTCTATTGCTTAAAATAAATGAAAATATGGAAAAGTAGAGAGAGAAGAAAACACTTTATTGAAGCATTACAATCTGCCTCTTGTGGGCAATAAGTAATGGTGCTATGTAGCTTACAATCATTCCATAAAAAATCAATGATATAAACGAAATAAATGCCTAAATAAATATATACAAGCGAAAAAATATATACAAAAATAAAGTAAAAAAAAAAAATATATATATATATATATATATATATATATATATAATAAAAAAATATAATAATAATAAATAAAACATAAAAGAAATACTGTACACTTTCATACTCTATTTACAACTTGCCTGGGGTTCCCGAACTGAGCTTCTTCCTCATGAATGAGGGCAAAGCAGAGTCCGGGAGGCCCCAGCTCCCTTTCCCAGCCGCGTCACTGGCATTAAACGCCAATGGAAGCTGGTTAAGGGCGCTTCACACACACACACACACAGATGGAAAAGTAAATGGAATACAGTACTTGGTGTTCATCTTCTTTTCTACATCGTACTCTGTCCGTGGAAAACCATACATATTTAATTTTCCCCACCACCTTCTTCTGAGGGTCCAACTGGTAGATTTGCCTGTCATTTCCTAGCTGTGATAAATACGGTGCCAATTTTCCTTCCAACCAACATCAAGCGTGGAAAAGTCTCTGTTTGTTTTCCTCTTTTGTAGTGGATCATCACTCACTGACTGCCTTACGAAGCCTGCGATGACTGGTGGCGGTCGCGAATCGTCCTTCCTGGCTATCCGACGCTGCACTGTGTCTAGGTCTTCCTAATTTAATTTTATTCCCAGGCCTGCGGCTCACTAGTTACTGTGCCAAAGGTGATCTCCCCGGCTCGGACTGGGATCCTACGGATCTCTTGGGAGCTAGATCATAGGCCCTTTTCGGTTTTATTTAGCCGGAATTCTAGATCTCCTACCAGGACTTTGTTTTCGGCCAAAATATCTCCTATAAATCTCGTTTGCCTATCATGGTGCTTTTCTACTGTCGATAGTCAATCACTCTATTCAAATGTGAAGTTCTTATATTCTTTATTTCTAGAATTAGAAATTAGATGACTGGGAAGAGGGCGATTCGGACAATAGAGTCCAGGATCACTAGTATTATCTGTTGCGCCGCCTGATGACATTGAACGATTGCTTTGATTGGAGAATTTTTCAAAAATCTGGATGATTGCTCATCTGAGACTACAAGGGAGAAGGTATATGCAATTCCCAAGTCATATAGACCTATAACTCTCCTCTCTTTGAAAACGAGACCAAGGAGGTATTTCTTTCGGGAAGATGCTCTATATAAGAGGGATCCAGCGGCTCCCTCCTTCACGTTACTGCTGACGAAAAGACCATTTTCCTAAGAGGTAGAATAGATAGGAGACCATATAAATCATATTGGAGCTAGGAGAATACCTCAAAATAGGTTATCCTCCTACTTTGGCATATGGTTTGGGAAAGGATTTTATGGCCCTCCTCATTTAGACTACCTAGGAAATAGAGTGGCTATAGCCTTGACTATTCTCAAGGGACGCTTTTGAGGTCTCAGATGCTCGACCAGGATGACTTTGCATAATGGTCGGAGGTGTATACATGTTCAAGAACTATTCACGCCACCAATAGTGTTTCAATTAATACAAGCTAGGTGGGCAAAAGTCATGTTTAGAATTCTAAATTATTGTATCGGAATAATGTAAACAATTCTTCATTACATGGAAATCTAATATTTGTTTATGTCTGACACACTCCACAGCATGAGTAATAGGGCCCGAGATTATGAATCCATTGCAATATAATAAATCAGCTGTATTCGAAGTATAATTTAAACCACACAAAATTAAAGTGTGCTTGAAATTATGGGTGTGAAGAATATTGGTAATATAGAATGAATTATATGAATCAACTGTTGAATATCGGTATTATATGTACTAATAGGTGCTAATGTTTTTGGAATAATATAAATCTGAAAATCTTCAATGGTTGAAACACCCTAACTAATTTTTTTTAGAGTTTCTTTCGTCCAAATTTAATTTTGATAACATTACAGAGGTCTCTGAAAGGAAAATTAAAGTAGCGTTGACTAAGTTTTCCTCCAAAATTTCTGATAAATGGTTTTTCAATCATATAGTAATGCTAGTTGGTAACAGCTTCAGAAGTAGAAGACATTGCTAAAACAATTAGAAATAAAAATAAAAGCCTGCTATCTGGTAATTAATTCATAGTTTCAATTCTTCAAGTTGGATAACGTCAGGAAATCAACTGGAATTGAAGCATAAACCTATTACATAGGTCTAAGTCTACAATGCATTCGTTCAAGCAAACTAGAAAGTGGTCTATGAAGGCCTGGTACACACACAGGAGGAAGATGGAAAAGGGGCAGCCGATGAATGACTTAGAGGATAATGTAAGAAGGATTGGAGTAAGAAATTGGAGCAGCCTCTCTACCACAGCTAGGAATGGGGAAGGATTGTGGTAGAGAACCTGGACCTGCAAGCGCCAAATAGTAACTTTTATGCTTCGGATTCCTTTGTAACATAATTTATTTTTATCCTTATAATAATTGTACCTATATTTGAATTTTTTAAGTATCTACAACGGACAATGTCATTCACAATCAATTTAGATACGCTTTTTTTTCCTGGCAATTCCCATTAATTCAGTTGATAATTAATTAAAACATGTTTATTAATTAAATTACTTAATTGATCGAAGTAGATGTAAAAATAAATTGAAACCCGGTGCACCAGAAGTGTAGGTTGACATGTACATGTATATGCATGTGTTGAAGCATACCCATTCTTATCTATCGCATTTCCTGAAGAGCCATTACTTCAATGCCTGACTGGACTCAGAGAGCAATAAACATGTAATATTTAAGAGTCACTAACAGCAAATGAAAATTATAAGAAAGTTTTTTAAGATTTTTTTTTTTTTATGCAGTTACAAAAAGGAGAAAATGCTATAGTTAACCAAGTATAAATGTTTCCATTATGTGTAAAATGAACTTGTAAAGTTGATGGGCTTGGTGAGGAACGAATTCCTAAGTTGTTAATAAGCGTTGTACCGACTGGAATGCGTCTGAGGGGTAGGCCGAGGCGTAGGTGTGAGGATTGCGTTAAGAGTGATCTGGCGGATTTGGGTTTGGGTGGTGGTCCGTGGACGGGTGTTTGTAAGCAGAGATTGGTGGTATCGGCTTTGAGCCTTTGGGTTTGCTAAGCCTTATTATTATTACTTTATTGTTCCATTATGTGATGACGATAGGTCAACCAAAGAACATATTTTTCCATCTTCTGCTCTGCAAGCACTAGCGGTTAAGAACCAGTTATGAACGAAGTGATATCAGAGCAGAAGCATTTTATTTTGTTGCTAAAGTTCCGAAAAACAATAGAGTCAGAAACACCTAAAGAATCTGCTTCTCAGTGGCTGACTTTGGGAACTACCAGAGGATCCACACCCTTAAATGGATAGGTGATCTACTGTTCGTGCCCTGTTGTGTCTTCGTCTAGTTTGGCGTCCCCATGAACAGTAAGAAGAATATTTGGATCTTATTTTTTCATTAATGACAGTATAAAAAACAGTTGCTTTCCTATGTCTGAATTTAGCAACGTCGAGGCTTCCAGATAAGCATTTATCAACGAGTTTTTTCCTGCCTCATTTCTGTTTAGGTGTGGGTTCTAGATTAGCTGGCGAAAGCACTGCTCACACTGAAATTTCTGACGTTGTACTTTTCTTTTCATCACCGCTGCAAATAAACGAAGAGGATAGTATACACTTTTCTCGCAGGGATTCGATGTAAGTTATTTGCCGATCTAAAAAGCGGTAAACACAAACCTTTTTCTTCTTCATATATATATATATATTTTTTTTTAAATGAACTTAAAACCAAACCCTACTAATACTAGGGCGTCCTCTTTATCTCTATTCAAATGAAAATTGTTTATCCTCCTCAATGGCGATCATGTTTATAGCACCAGGGACATTAGTTAAAATGAAATCTAATTAGAATACAATAATCAATGATTAGGTCAAGACAATAGCAAAAAAAAAACTGAGCAACTTACGTTTTGAGAAATAATCAGTCTGAATGGCGTATATTGTTTATATTATGTTAAATGAAGTTGAAATAACATGCTTACCATTTTATAGGAAAATTAGATGACACAACGCATATGCCTCTGGTTTTAATAATAACTTCGTACTCTCCTCCTTGATTTCTCTGATTCCGTTCAAGCCCTGGTGGTTCAAATAGCCTCTTTTGAAATTGCGCAAAATGATTCACATCGATTTTATCACTAAGTCGTTTTTTTTTTTTTTTTTTAATGATTGTCGCAGATACGGAATAAGGGAGATGATATAAGGCACATTATCTCAAACATTTCATGTATCGAGTTGCAAAATGAGAACACTTGAACCTGATGAGGTCGATATAATTTAAAATAGATCAAAAGAAACACTAGAAACCTCCAAAATATTAATTTTCCTACCCAGTCTTAATGTATTGCACATTTGTCAGATTTCATTTTCATTGTTTTATCCTTTCCGTGTAGACAAAACATACATCAATATAAATGTTTTACGATCCTTATCGATTCGGTCAGTGATACTGCCGAGCCAGGATGAATCTGATTCTGATTGAGTTAGGCAGACTTCAGCTTTAGTAAACGATCATAACTGGAAAAAGATGAACATCTTCACCCGCCTTTTTTTGAGGATGTTGAATATTTTAGTCAGCAACGTCTTGGAGGGCTACCCCAACGTCTTCTCTGATTGAATTTTACTCCCTGTATAATTTTTATATATTCTCAATTATTACCTCAAAGTATTACCTTTCTAAATAAAACAAATGGCATGGACAACGCAGATTAAATATATGGGACTTAATATGGACAAAAGGTTAACTTTTACTTCCCACACTGATTATGTGTGCAATAAAGCTAACAGAGCTCTGTGTACTGTATATCCATACTTTAATAGAAATTCTAAATATAGTAGCACATATAATAAGCTATTATTATATAAAGCCTGCTTACGACCTATACTACATATGCATGCCCAAAATTTAATTATATGTCTAAAACTAATTACAAATATTCCAAAACAAATGCTTTAGAATTGCTGGAAAGTATGCATATTACTCGACTACGAGGGTCGTAGCGCCGAATAATAATAATAACACCAAAGTTAAAATTATGCATAAAGGATTAAGTATACCTTATATTAATGTATTTATCAACAAACTATGTGAACAATTTTTTTTAGGTGTAAAAAAATTAAAACCCACTTATAAAAAATATTGGGAACTATACACAAAATAGTACAAAGCGGTATGAACATAAAAGAACAAAACATATATTATTATCATTATTATTTATGTATGACTCTTATTTGTTACCATGCACTTCGGCCTAAAAAGGTCCATTGTACTCGAGTTCTAGAAATTCTTAACCTAGGCTTCTGAGAAATTTTAGATACTCTTAGAATCTCAGTTCTTGAAGTTCCTTGTGTCCTCCAGGGCCAAGGTGAAATGTCCTCTTTCGGCTTAGTGCTTTGCATTCAAAGAGAACGTGCCAGGGGATTTCGTCCTCCTCTGTGCACCATCTGCACCGAGGTTCTTGTTCAATGCCCAAGCGATGCATATATTTCCTCAGTTCACAGTGCCCAGTGATGGTTTCGACTATACTTTTGAGGTCGGTTCTCGACATGTGAGCGGCTTCTTTCTTGATTTTCTCAGAAAGATTATCATTGCGATCCTTTATAAAAAGTTTAGAAAACCTTATCTTGGCTCTATCCCAATGCGATTTTATCTTCCTCTTGGCTAGTTTGTTAATTATATCCTCAGAGAGGGAAAGGGAAACCCCGCACCATGGTTCTAGTTCTACTGAAGCAATTTTTGCTCCTTTCTTTGCCAATTTGTCGGCCCTTTCATTTCCTGGTATATTGCTTTGTCCAGGGATCCAAAATATGTTAACTCTGTTATATACAGCAAGTCTTATAGAGCATTCCTCCACTAGTCTGGATTTTGTTACTGCATTTTTTAGTGCATTGCATGCTGCCTGACTGTCAGTAAGAAAATTAATTACCTTATTTTTGTGGTCCTTCATAGCGAAGTCACCTGCAAATATTGCCCATATTTCCGCTTGGAATACAGTGGGTGTCGTGCCCAGAGGTATGTAATAGCCTGTAACCCGGCAACCCCTAAACCAGAATCCCGACCCGGCACCATGCCCCTCCTTTGGATCCTTTTTTTCCCCTCTCTTCCCTGCCTGTGAGGCATACAGGGTTTACTTCCGGTGGGGGTTCACTACTTCGGAATTCACTATTTCGGAAATTTTATTCTGTTTTCTGTTTAATTGATAAAATCTCGCTGGAACTATGGTGTGGCCCGGTGCACGGTTGTGCACCATAGGGCTACACCTTATTCTTATCCCTGTCTTCTTCCGATTATCCTTCGTCCAAAGGTTGGTCCGGTGGTCTTCCCGATGCCGGCCCTCTCCTGGTGATCATGAAGTGGGCCGGACCTACTGCCTCCTTCCATCCATATATGAACTCCCTGAAGCTTGTATAATTCTCATACTTCACAAGCTCAGGAAATACGTCCTCCGTCATCCTATATATGCCGGTTTTCCTGGACAACCTCGCGCGCAGGGTGTCATATGCGGTGCATGATGCTACTACACGCTCTGCAGTTTCCGGAACTCCACAGCTGGGGAAGTTGGGATCCAGATCATATCCATGCTGACTTAGCTTCCATCTGAAACCTCCATGCCCCGTGAGGATCTGTGACATCCAGTAGTAGTAGGGAGGACCAACTTGGCTTCTATTCTTGCCCCATCGGCGGGAAAGTACTTCCTTAGTGAGAGGTTTCTGTTCCAAAAAGGGGATGCCTACCTCAGGTTATCCAGGGTGACTCCTTTGTAGATTGTCATGCTGCCTGGGGCCCCAAAAGGCGCCGCTAATCCAACAAAGGCCGTTCTTCGTTCAGCTCACGCTCGTCGCCAGGAGGTCCAAGTGAGGGGTCACGTCCAAATTTCTTCCTAACCTGATTCCAAGGTAAGTGACCACCTCACTTGCCCTGATTCTTTGTTCGTGTAAGTTGAAGCTGATAGGGTGAGCCCTATCCGTTCGTCCTCGCAAGAGAACGGCCTGATTTTTGGCGGATGCCATCCTCAGCGTCTTTCTCTCACACCAGGCTCTTACCAAGCTGGCACATCTCTCGGCCTCCGCCGAAATCCTAACTCTGCTGTTCGAATAGACTATCGCGGCGAGGTCGTCCACGTATGCCATGGCAGGGAATCGCCCACCTTCCAAGACGCCGAGCAACTCGTCGAATTCCAGCTTCCACAGGGCCAGCCCCAAGACCGAACCCTGTGGGCATCCCCGCTCCACCCTGTCCACGTGCCTGTGGTACCTACCCCGGACCGTAACTCGTCTGTCCTCAAGGTAGCTCTTCACCAGGCCGTAGATATTGCAGGCGTTTCGTGTCTCTGGAACTGCCGCGGACGCTCGGCCACCACACACTATCGAAGGCGGATGATGTGTCAAAGAGGACTAACATGACATACTTCTCCGCTCTCGCTTCAGCGTCGTTGCGTACCTGCAGGAGCACGTCGGCGGTTCCCCCTGCCTTAGGTCAGTCCGTACGGCCGTGGGTG
Organism: Arma custos; assembly: GCA_037127475.1. NCBI lineage: Eukaryota > Metazoa > Arthropoda > Insecta > Hemiptera > Pentatomidae > Arma > Arma custos. The sequence continues at coordinate 107,556,914 of CM073761.1, forward strand.
ACTGGTCCTGCTGAGTGTGGGTCGCAGGCTGGTCACCATGAGGCCAGGACTTTACTTATCACAGGGAGAAGGCAGATAGGCCTTTAGGAGCTAGGTAGCTCCTTATCTTTGCCCCCTCCCTTGTAGAGCAATCTCAAATCTGCATTTCTCTATTGCCTCGGAAAGAATCCCTTGTCCAAGCAGGCGTTATATAACCTGAGCAGCCGTTCCTCGATCTAAGGGATAGCTTCCTTCAGCTTGGTGACCTTGTCCAGTCCTGGAGTGCGTCCTGTGCGCTGCTTGCCCACTGCTGCACGGAAAGTTTGGAAAAAACTTTATTGATTAGCAATCTTTTTGACCTACTTTGTAGGTCTTCTTCAGGGGGATATGCAAAATACAGAAAATATAAGAATAGAATTAGTACAAATGTATTAAAACATATTAAATATAAATAAACAAAAGTAAGGTGAATACAGGCAACAAAAATGATAAAGATGTACAGCAAGGTAAATATGATGGTTAAAATGTATGAGTGTATACTATAAACAACGAAGTTCCATAAAGGTAGTAAACTACATAATGAAGAATAAAATAATAATAAAACAATAAGTGCTGAAAAGTAAAAAATAAGGTAATAAGGATAAAAAATAAAAACTGAATATAAAATAGGAATGTGAAAATGATAAAAATGATATGCGTAAATGTAGAAAATGATAAGAATTACGAAATAAAAATTGTAGGTAATAAAAAAGTTAGAAATAAAAATTTGAAAAATTATGAAAAATCTAGAAACCATATTATATAAAATAAAATATACTCTATTTTATCCACAGATCAAACTGAATGAAGCTACAAACTATAAAAAAATGGTAAGTTAACTAATTAAAAAACATTTCCTGTCGGTTTGGATTATGGATCTAAGCTATTCTAAAAAAAATAATAATTTAGTTTCCGTGGCTAAACCTATCGACCTATTTTTCTGTATCTATATCCACAGATCTTCGTCTTACTCTCTCGGCTCGACTTCCCCTCCCTTGCCCACGTGAAATACTCTCAGATGTTCCCCTAGAGTATTGTGAAGCCTTTCGATTCCCCCTCGGCTCTCGATGCCCGGGACGCCCCGGGGTATTCCAATGCCAGGCGACACCTAAATCTTTCATCTCTTTTCTAAGCTGCGCATTGTCAAATTCCCTACCCCTGTCTTAGGAAATCTTATCAGGCACTCCATAAAAATGGAACCTCGTTTGGAGGGCTCTTCTGACCGCTGCCGCTGATTTCTCCTTCACCGGGTGGGCCATGGCTATCTTGCTGAAGATGTCCACCATTGTCACCCATTTGAATCCCCGCCACGTGAAAGTGTCGATCTGGAGCTCGGCTAAAGGTACCTTAGGTGTAAATGTCTCTGTATCCTTACTGGGGGATGAAGATCATACTTCGCGGTATTACAAATTTTGCATTGCGACCATAAAACAGCATCGGACAAATGATCTATCTAAACCTATTTTCTCGGTCCTCCCTCTTCGGTTCCAAATAATCTGACTAGGCTTGTTGTTAATGACTGCGACTGTTAGCTCCTCCATCTCTGTTGGTCTCTCGTCTCCAGATTCATCTCGATCAGATGAGGCCCAGTTGTGATGGTGATCTGCACCGCCTTCTCCTTCTTCGTCCGGTGTCCATTTGCGATCGAATGTTTGGATATCTCTGGAAAATTCCTCTGTATTCGACTCAATTGCGTTAATTTGGAGAGCTCGCGATAGACAATCCGCTACAATATTTTCCCTTCCCGGCTTGTACTCTACTTCCACGTTATATTGACTGTTCTGTTCTTTCCAGCCGGTGACACGTGCTGACGACTCCTTCATTTTACCGACCCATAACAACGGCCTATGGTCAGTGTGGACCACAAACTTTCATCCGATCACATACGGTCGGAAGTACTCTATCGCCTATACGATCCCAAGCAACTCCCTTTCTAGTGCGCTATAACGGGCTTCCGTCTCCGTTAATCGTCTGCTGGCGTAGGCTACGGGACGCTCACCACCGTTACCTTCCTGAGATAATACCGCACCTAAGGCGTACTAACTCTCATCTGTGGTGATATGAAATTTCAGCGTAAAGTAAGGAAAGGCGAGGATTGGTTCTTCCTGAAGATTCCTCATGCATCTCCGAATGTTATTTCGGTGGTGATCACGATGCTCCTTCCTTTCTTCAGCATGTTGTTGAGTGGCACAAGATACTCCGCCATTTTCGGAACGAATCGGTGATAATAGTTTAATGTTCCTAATAACCTCCTCATTCCTTTGACATCTGTCGGAATCGCCATTTGTTTTATCGCCTCGACCTTCCGCATATCTGGTCGCACTCCCTCATTGGATATAGTATGGCTCAAAAAATTGAGCTGACCCTGACCCATAACATATTTTTCTCCGGATAATATTAACCCGAACTGGCGCAGCCTCGTAAACACCTTACGAAGATCTTAGACATGGCATTCTTCTGATTTGCTAAATACGAGTAAATCAACCATGTATACTTGGCAAAACGATTCATCCAGTCCACACATAAACTCATCCACGAGTTTTTGAAAGGTGATCGGCGCGTTTTTCAGACCGAAGGGTATCCGTGTAAATGCGAAATGACCCCGCTCAAAGATGAACGCTGTCTTGTGCTGGTCTCGTGGGTGCATCCGAATTTGATGGTATCCTGCCTTCATTCAAATCAAGGGTGCATAAAATTGTCGCCCCCACCCCCCAAGTCGGTCTAAAATGTCATCGAACCTCGGAATAGGATAGCGTTCGTCCAAAGTGTTCTCATTAACCTCCCAGAAATCAACTACGACCCGGTACTTCTCGCCGTCCGCACTCCTTTTCCTTACTGCCCATAGGGGGCTATTGTACGGTGACGTACTATCTACATAGATTCCTTGCATTTTAAGGTCATGCAACTCTTCCCGTATGTGTTGCCGTAGTGCTTGCGGGTACCGACGTTCTTTAGCATATGTCACGCGGTCTTGTTTTAACGGGATTTCGTGTACCGTCTGCCCTGTAACACTGAGGATTTCTCCTTCATTAAAAAATATATCCCCGAATTCCTTCTTAATGGCGTGGCGCCAATCTTCCTTTTGATTAATCACTCCGATCTTTCCCTGCCCGTTTTTCAGTACCCTTAAGCCTTTATACACCATTTCACTATCCACCGCCCGTTTTTACACTTTATTGTGGCTCCTACTCGCCCCATTAAATCGCATCCGATTATACCCCATACCTTTGAGGCATATTTTCCACCACTTGAACTGTCATGCGCCCCTCGGAACCCCATCTCCCCAGTTCAATCACGGCATCCCTTCTACTTTACAGGGTCAGTACTCAGATTGGCTTATTTACAATCGCATTCCTGTATACTTTCTCCTATACACAGGGCCTTCACAATTCTCCGACAAAATACCATGCTTGAAATGCCCGAATCCACGAAACACTCTACTCCTCTCCCGACTCTTATGATACGCAACGCACCATAGACACCTTCCATGTTATTAATTACTGTGCAGTTGCCTCCCTGCCGACACTCTCCTCATTCTTCACTCTTCGTCTTGCTATCTCGACGGCTCAACATCCCTCAATCCTCTTGAAACTTCTTCCTACTACGGCTCCCCTGGCTCCTGGTTTACTCTCCACTCCTTCTGTTTCCAACACTACTGATGACATAGTTGATTCGGACGGTCGCCTCTTTTTCCACATCCTCTGTGCATTAACTTCCATGGGCTCCCCTCTGTCCACCTCTCTCCGTCTTATATATGGGGATTGCCGTGCAAAGTATCCTTCCGTTCCGCATTCATAGCACCTGGAGCGGGGGCATTCAGCCACCAGGTGTCCCACTTTGCCGCACCCGTGACATTTCCTTTCTTTCCTACGCCAGTTCTTTCTATCCGGTGGCTGTCTCTTTTCCCGGAGCTGCGGTCTCTCTCTCCTATTGAAGTCTACTTCTCTCCGTCTTCCAATTTCCGGTCTTGACCGAGTCCTGTCTATTTGTGTTCTTCTAAAAGGATCCCTGCTCCATCCTGATTCGTTCTCGTCGCGTGCTTCTTCCTCCCGAGCACTCGAATCTACCATTTCTTGGGCGTACCCTAAGCAAGACTTATCTCGAGGTGTCCAATCCTTCTTTCCTGTGTCTCTGGCTAATTGCACTTTAAGGACCGTGGTCATGAAAATCATCCATGCTTCGACTGCGCCTGTATCCATGACTTCTCGCAGTTTCTCATTGATCCTATTTAATTTTGCGATTTGACCGGCTGCATAGCCCGTTCGACTGGTTACGTCTCTTCTTCTAAACATTTGCAGCATGTCTTCTTCGGAGGCCCATCGCCCCCTCCGTATGTTTTTTTCAATCTTTCCTTTATACCCCTCCACGGGGTATCCTCATCCGCCTGTATTAGGTTCAGCACGCTTCTTTTTACCCGGCTTCCTAAAGCCACCCGTAGCTTTTTAGCATCCAGCTCGTCTATGAGATCCGTAGCAACCTGGGATTCGATACCGAACATAATACCATCACCGCCTTTGAGGAATTGGTTCAGTTCTCCATATCGCTATTGAATTTTTCCAGATCCGAGATCTCTCTTCTTACATCCTGTGCGTTAGCCCTTTTTAACTTCATCCGTCTCCTCTACGATACTTCTACGTTGCTAGGTCCGCACGTGCCATTGCGAGCGTTGTCGTCGGCAAAGGCGGGAACTCAGGGTCCACCGGTTCCGCCTATGTCTGTGGTTGCGGTGGTGGCTCAAGCGTTAATGTAGCTGGCCTAAGAATGTCTCTCTGTCTCGATTCTGCCATATTTATTCATGGCCACAAGAGAGAGAAGAAGAAATCGTAAAAAAATGATAAAGGATTTTTTTTTTGTTTAAACCAACAAAAAAGATTATCTTTATACTTCCTTGGTTTCGGCACCACTTGTATAGTTCCAGGAACAAATTATGTAAAAAAAAAAGGGAAATAAGGATGAAACAACTCGCACGAGAACTGGTTTAACACTGACTTTAATATATAATATTAATATTAATATATTTAATTTATAGATTCTAACAGCTGTTCACAAAGCCAGGCTTGATATTAGCGACTATGCGATAATCGTTTTGTCTTAACTTATATATATATATATATATATATATAAGTTATACTTATAAATATATATAGGGTGTCCCAAATTTAAATTGCAAAACTTCAGAAACGTATAGGGGAACGAAAAACTAAGACAAAATGTCCTTTAGAGATTTGCTCGTTTTTGCTTCGTTTTAGAGGAAATCGCAAAAAAAGAAACAAAACAAAAATGTTACAGGTAGCGATTATCACGTTTCAAAGTTCGTCAGGCTAGGCAGTGAGATATGTAAACACTTAATGTTATCCTTTACATTCTTTTATTTGTTTACATTTTGGCTTCCTTCTAGGATTATAATTCCTAAATCAGTCTTCAGTCAGTTACTCAGATATTTTTGTGTATATAGCATCAGCCACAACGCATATTCATGCATATGCATACATATTCTAATGTTGAATACGCTGATATGATTTTTGTGTATGGTTTCTGTAACGATAATGCTTTAGAAGCGGTGCGGGGGTATGCGGGCCGATTTCCAAATAGAAGAGTGCCTAATCGACGAGTCTTTTCGTTAACTTTTAATAGACTACGAGAGACTGGGTCATTCTTAATACGTAATGAAGGCGACCAATTCCAGGCATCAGTAAGAGCAGATTATTGGAGAAGAAATTGTGTCCAACGCCACTTCGATAACAATCCTGAGACTAGCATCCGAAGAGTATCTGCTGCATTAGCAATATCGCGGCAAGCAATATGGCGAACTTTGAAAGGTGATAATCGCTACCCATACCATCTTCAAATAGTTCAGAATTTATTACCTCAAGATTATGTCAAGAGATTGAATTTTAGTAACTGGTTTCTTGAAAAAAATCGCGATGATAATTTATTTCTATTAAAAATTATATGGACCGACGAAGCTACCTTTACAAAAGGAGGAATTGTTAATCAAAGAAATTATCATGTATGGGCTCTTGAAAATCCCAAAGCTATTAGAGAGAATAGGTTTCAGCATGAATTTGCTATTAACGTTTGGCTTGGAATTTGGAACGGATTACTGGTGGGGCCATATTTTTTACCTGGAAGATGGAATGGTATCACATTTACATATTTTTTGGAGAACGACTTTTCTAATTATTTAGATGAAGTTCCCTTACAACATCGGATTGATATGTGGTTCCAACTCGATGGATGTCCAGCTCATTATAGCAGAGTTGCTCGAGCTTGGCTGGATATAAATTATCCACAACGATGGATTGGACGTGGAGGTGTAGGACCTTGGCCACCCAGATCACCTGATATGACAACCATGGATTTCATCGTATGGGGAACCTTGAAACAGAAAGTTTATTCAGTGTCAATCAACTCAAGAGAGCAATTAAGAGACCGAATCATAGATGCAGTGCACCAAATATCATCAGAACAATGTTTAGCTGCAATTTATCAAGTGAGTGCTAGATGTAATGCTTGCATTGGTGCAAGAGGACAACATTTTGAGCAATATTTACATTAAAAAGAACATAACATAAATATAACTGTAAATAAATAAGTATAAAAATGAAAACTTGTTTTGTTTCTTTTTTTGCGATTTTCTCTAAAACCGAGCGAAAACGAGCAAATCTCTACAGGACTTTTTGTCATAGTTTTTCGATCCCCTATAAGTTTCTGAAGTTTTGCCATTTAAAGTCGGGACACCCTTTATACATAAAATTCATGTGTTTGTGTCATGTGGTCACTGAATTCCTCCTGAATGGTTGGGCTTATATTAACGATTTTTTGTATATTTTCAAGCGGGTTTGAAAATGGTTTAGATTCCCAATTCGAATGTTTTTTAATTAGTTAAATTAGATTTTGTTCTTTCGGAGCAAGTTTTTGTTTTACATTGCGTCCAACAGTTGGTGCTGCTATCGCCGCAGTGAAGGTAGGAAAATAGAAAGTCATCTTTATTTTCAAAAAGCATATTTAGCAAACAAAATTAAATATTGGTTTTATTTGAAATTTTTTGTGTGTTAAATTGGTTTTGAGAATGGTTTAGATCCATAATCCGAACCTATCATGAATTTGTTATTAGTTAAATTATTATTTTTATAGCTCTCCATTATTCAATACATCTCACAATTATGTCCATGTGTTTGGTTTACATTGGAAAGTTTAGATTTTTAATTTCTTGTAAATAATCTTAATGTGTTCCATTTAGATTGAAGACTGCACCGATTTTTAAAAAAAATTTGTGGATAGTAGAATAATTGAGTTTCACAACCCGAGCCGAAAGGTAATGTTTCTTAATTATTTAACTTATTATTCTTTTTATTGTTTGAGTCCCCTTTTCACTTTGAATTGTTCTGAGAGACATCCCTGAACTTTGACCCGGCATGTTCCGTTTGATAGTGTCATCCCAGTGAGACATTTCAATTTAGCTTGGATGGAATCCTGGAATCCTAGTTTTCCCATGGCTACTTATATGAATTAGTCATGTAAGCCCCAGTCTATACTTTCGTATGATTATTTGAAATGTATAAATAAATGATGCAGCTCGGTGTTATATTCATAAGTCTTCTCTAGCATTTGCCTAAGTGAATAGATATGGTCTACTGTGGACCTTCCTGGTCTGAGCCATTTTGATAATCGCCCAATACGATTTCTGCTCGCTGCATTAGTCTTATGCACAGAGCAACAATTTTGTAGACAGTATTCAGGAGAGCTATGCCTTCTTACTAGTTTTTACACTCCAGCTACTTGTTTTCTTATATATTGGACATTCTTACATATTACTTCGTAATATTCTTACGGCCTTTTTTTTTCCAACTGTCCTATATTAGTAGATGCAAATACATTTACTTTTTTACAGGCCTCCCTGTCAACCGGAAGCGGACCAGTATCAGTATCTGCGATTGACATAAACTCGGTCTTTTCGAAGTTAATTTTTAAGCCCACCGTTTCGTAGCACATCTTCAGGGCATACACCGTCATTTCAAGGTAGACCTTCCGCTTCGCAAATACGACCTGGTCGTCAGCGAAGAACAAGGACAGTAGTTGTTCGCCATCAATGAACGGCACATCCCCACACTGCCTGCACCATGGTTTTACAGCCTCGTGAAGGTATATCTTGAAAAGAGTGGGTGACACGCTACGACCTTGCTTCAATCCCTTAGTACCATGAAAAGGGCCCGAAAGTTGGTTCTCGCATCTTATCTGGTACATGTCGTCGCTGTATAGGTGTCTCACAACCTCTATCAGAGCCCCACTAATGCCCTTTTAAGTGCCACCCACTTATTCACATATGCACATTGTCATATGTTTGTTCCCGGTCTATAAAGGCCATATGTAGTTCCTGTTTCCTTTTTTGAGACTTTTCAATTAGTTGACGAACAACAAATACACGTATGTTGTCCGTACATGATCATCCCGCCGTAAAACCTGCTTGTTCCTGCGGGGTAGAGTACGCTTCCTCTATTTTTTTCCCGCAGCAGCCTACCAATAACTCTGGCAACAGAACTTTGCACGGAGATTCCGCGGCAGTTTCGTTACACTCTCCTACCCACTCTGCTCCACTTTTACCGGTTTCTCCGCTTCTTCATGTCCGGTGTCATTTTTTTGGGTCGCGAACTGAGGTCTATCCTCACTTAGGAGGGTCTTGTATTGATTTTCCTACTCCTTTTCCTTAATGGGAGATAGTATATTTCCCTTTCTCGCAGTTCTCAACTTTTTTAGTAACCCCTATAGCCCCCGTCTGTACTCAAAGGTGCAGGCGGTTGAGATGGATTTCTGGAGCAGGTGTCACCTGTCAGGCTGGATTAAGTATGAAACCAAGAAATTTGGCAGAGGATGGATGTAGTTATATCTACAAATGAAAGGATCGGTTCACGCCGCCTAAGATGGTACGGTCATGTGAAGAGAATGGCGTTTGAATGTTGACCAAACCGAGTTCTGGATTAGGTTCCACCTGGGAGGAGACTACGCGGACGGCCCAGAAGCAGGTGGATGGAGGGAGTCCAGGAGGAGATGGCTGGTTGAGGACTCCAAGAGGACGATTGGATGAATCGGGAGATATGGAAATCTGCTCTGACCAGTTGAGGCAACCCTTGTCGGAACGCCTATAAAATGAAAATGGTAGAATGGAAAATAGTATTTAATGTCTTGTATCTATCATAGTTGGACATACAAAATTATGGTTGGAAACAGTTACAGTTTTACAGCAGGTATGTAAAATACGACACTGCTTGTTCTTTCAGTAAAAGTAATTAAAATTGGTAATTCTACAAGTAATCTTGGGTGTATTCTTTGCTTTCGAAAAAATAAAGTTTCATTATCTCGCTGTCGACTGGGCGAAAGAATTGCATTAGCTGGGTAACAGCATAACGGTACGCTCAAAAGTTGAAGTCTTAAGGGGTCTGGCCAGAGCATTACTTCCCTGGCAAGGCGAAAAGAACAACTAACCCAGTTAGTTGTTAGCTGGGAACTAACCCCTCATGACCTTAAGTGTTTAGCACCTCAATGCACCCGAACTCTATACAACCAGTAACTTATTTTCGTTTTGTTTTTTGTTAAAAAATAACACTATTCTTTCTATATGTAAAGGAACAATAATAATATTATGTTTGTAAACATATTATTTTTTAAATAGAATTTCCTCTAAGTAAAATTCAATAGATTTAGAATTATATGTAGGTATATCTAACAATGTCAAATTTTAAGAATGGATCTCTCACATTCAATGAAAAAATGAGGCTCCTTAGGTGTTAATTTTTCTCTGTTTCACTATTGTTTGTACTATTTAGAATCAAGGGGTCTGACTGAAGGACCAGAAAAAAGTTGCAGATATTGAAGTGTGGTTTTATCTCAGATTCCTAAGAATTCTGTGGAGAGACATGTACTTAATGAAGGAGCCTGCCACATAACTACTACCACTGAGCTACTAACGATTAAGATTCGCTACTTCGAATATTTCGGTCACATAACGAGAAATGAAAAAGTTATGGTCTACTACAAAATGAGGAAAAATTTTTCGGCCATTAAAAAAAAAAATAAGCCGTCGCGGGACGCCTGGTAGATGTGAAACATAGAAGTTGGATGTTATTGGGAAAGAATTAATTATTTAAAGACTTAAGAAAAGGTTGTAATGGAAGGGAATACAGTCATTTTTTTTTAGATTTATGTGATAAAAATAATATTATTTTCATTAAAAAATATACATAAAAGACAATTATAATCCAAATAAAATATTACAATTCAGTATCATCATTTATTTCTGTAATACTAACACTCGATTATGTTTCTGACGGTATCAAAGCTACAATAGGTCGATGGTGACTAAATTAAACAACGAAAGTGTAACTTTTAACGTTATGGAGGTGTCTTGTAAATACTGCATCAATTCTTGTTCCATATCTTTTTGTAGATTCCCTTGGATTATTATTAACATACAACTGAAAATCTTGTTGAAGAAACGTAATTAATGGTGCTGACTCATCTTTAGCGAAATTTACATTAAAGTCTCCTGCTAAAATCATGGGTAATTCATTTAAATTTTCGTCGAAAATTCTTGAACCACTTATACCGTACGGAAGTAAACTACGGTGTAAAAATGATATGATATTTTTGATATTTTGGAGGTGGAATATATACAACTATGAGTATCTGCCTCCCATCATCCAATGTAATTTGAGAAGCACATAGATCGCCAACAGCCATTTCGGTAACAGTAGCATGTTGTATCCGTAGCATGTTGTATTATGACATCTATATTTAATGTAGATATTTGTGAAACATTGTTGGTTTTTATATATGGCAACTCCAGCATTCCTAACATTTGGTGGTTTGAATTTAGCTTTACAATTGAAATTGGGTAAAGTTATTTCTTCTTCGTCAGGAATCCATGTTTGATATAGTAACAAAAAATTTCTTCTCTTGATAATAGAATCTTGTAAATTCGGAGCGTGTTTTCTGAGACTTTGACCGTTTAACGTTAACACTGTAAACTCTTCTCTCGACGTCATAAATCAGTAATTGTTCCTTGTAAAGTTGTAAGTCTATCTAAAGATAATCTTTTAAACTCTTCGTGTAAACATAAAATTGATGGATCAATTCTTCTTCAATGATAAAATTTTAAATCATCAGTGCGGTTACATATGAACAAACCTTCAATACTTGTCACTCGTGATAAAGTTACATACAATAATTGAATTGAATTTATTAGTATATTCGTAGACTACCATATGTACCATGTATGATATGTTTGTATATCATGATCATATGTACCACCTTATGAACAGTCATAGCACATCCAGGTATCATTGAAAAGTGATTTCGTTTCCCCACAATCGTTTTGTTGTTGTTGAGATGAATGCTGGTACTGGTAATAGTAACAAGTTTTATCGATATTATGTTCCATAACGTAGACCGCTGCTTTTTTTTTAGCTACTGCTTAGTGGTGAGAGAGCCGAGTCGGCCAGTGGGTGGAGCCTAAGCGGCGGAGAGAACCGAGGAGGCACGGGGCTGCTCGAAGTTTTCGCATCACGGCATCCAAACGCGCCATTAGACGTCTAATGGGACATTACTCCACCCATCTAGTAAATAAATCTACAGGTTGATTATAATCTTTCAGTATGTATGAAACAGATACTGAAACATGAAACTAGGAGATAAACGTTGCCTTTAGAACTTCTAGGATAAGGACCCATAATGTCTACTGACACCATCTCCAACGGCTACATGTTATAGGGTACATTAATCCACGAGGCAGAGTGTTATTGGGTTTACCTTCTGGCATAACTTATCTCATTGTCTCACATGCTGGCTTATATCGCGGTATAATCCGGACCAATAATAAAATCTACTAACCCTAGCAGCAGCTTTATCTATCCCCAGGTGGCCTGACTGCGGTAGGTCATGGTTTTCATATTCTATAGATCACTTTAAATGTTACGACAACTTTCCATTCCTCACTAGGGTCCTCTAGCTCTCCCTTCAAAGGATTCTTTCGATAGTATAATAATTTTCCGTCCTTTATCAGCCCACTAGGGTGAAATTCTGGGGACTTTTGGACTCGATAAAATTTCTGATTATACCACTCGACAGACGGTATGGAAGTTTCTGAAGTCGAACTTGGATCGGTAGAAGAGTTAGGATCAGAATTGGTAGACAATACTGTGATTGCGGCAATTTGTGATAAAACCACTGTGTTGAGTTTGCCCTTACGGTATTCCACCTTTTCTGAGGAATCAAGTGGACTAATACCGCATATTTTTATGGTTCACCTTCATAATTGAGCATCATGACGAAACGAGAACTTATAGTCAGGGTCTTCTTAAACCACAACGTCGCTTCACGATGATTCCTGCACATATTGGTGTTAACGAACAAATATAACCCTAACAGAAACATAAATGGAAGCGTGGTTAACACATATAGCTTTGTCTCATGTGACCGGTATCCAACGGTAATTGGAATGGAGAATCTTTTATTCGCAATACAAGAGCTTCCATTAGCTACACAAATATTAAATTCGGGATTTTTCTCAACTTCATATCCCAATTTAAAGAGAATTTGCACTCTTTGTGGTCACGTAGTGGAACCAGGGTCAAATAGCGCCAAGTAAGTTAGGCCTCTATTGCAATGTTTCTCTATACGGAAATCAATATAAAGCTGTTTAGGAAACGGTAAGTGATAACGAGATACGGTAGAACATTCGGGAGAATCCGATACGATACAAGGAGAAACGATATCAGATTTAGAGGTACAAAAAGGTAAACGATAAGGTACGGTAATAGATTAATCGATACTTGGTGGGTCAGCTGAAACCATGGGAATAGGAATGACCCTTACTTCCGATTCCTTTGCAGATTTCCCGGAGTACAATTAGGCCAGGTGTGAATGGAAACTCCACACACACAACGGTAACAGAACAACTTACGAGGTAGCGAACATCTAGAATATAAATGCGGTCCACCACGATTCCAGCAAGTTAATTTCTTAGCTGTTAGAGCCGGTTGTGCGTCTTATAGAGAAGGTTTCGTGTAAAGAATCGAACCGGTACTATTCCTGGATTGTCGGTGAGAATAACTGTTCCCGTTTTTGTTAACCAACTGCCTGAATTTTCATCTGGTCGAATTGAAGATTCACTTTGTTAGCAGCAGCATTATTTTCTTTTTCCAATGATGAAACAGAAGATATTTGTTCTTTATCAGAATTGGGATTAACATATCGTCTAATGGAGTTCGCAGAGCGGGATTTTTCAATACTAGGCTTTTCTGACCGGACTTCTTGAGCCATCATCTCGTGAACTCTAGTTCGTTCTGTAACGAAATTAATCAAATCCTTATAGGAGGGAATATCTGTTTACTTTATTCGTTCTTCGATTGCTTTTTCTAGTTCCTGGGTCTAAATTTCTAAGAACTAAATGAAGTTTGATGAAATCTCCCATTTCTTCAATACCTAAAGCCGATAACGCGGAAAAAATCTTTTCATGCTTAGATAAAAATCTTTATAAATTAGAAGCTGAAGAGTTGTTTAAAGGGGTAACTCCAATCAATTTCTTAATACAAAATCTGGCTAGTCGCCTTTTATTTTGATATCGAGAGACTAATGCGTCGCAAGCAAGTGAATAATTAGCTTCGTCTAGTGCAAAGCCCAAGATAAGCGACAGAGCTTCATCGCGTTAGCTACTTCGTAAATAATGAAACTTTGTAATGGTCGATAAAGATTCTTCCCTATGAACTACAGAGTCAAAAAGATAATAAATCCATTCCAGTCCTCTAATTTCCCCGTGAATAACGGTAAACCAATTTTGGGTAGCTCCTGAGGAACAGAATGAGAATGGACAACCACAGGTTTCTTCTCAGGAGTGCAGGTCGAATGCACCACTTTATAATAATTCGCTTTAGTAATATCCACTAAATCGTTAAACGAATTTCGTACTGGTGTTGTCTCGAGTTTTTCACTTTTATCCTTTACAGTTGCATTAAATATTCGAATTTTAAATTGAATTTCTTCAAATCGGAGCTCGTTATTGACTAAGCAGTCATAAGCGGGTTTAAAATCGGCTACTGAATCGGCCTACAAAGTTTTAGACTTAGTGAAATTTTAATTGTACTGCGGCAAAAATATCCTTCCGCTCCAACATTAGAACAATTGGGTCACCCATAACGACAATAAACACAAGACGTTATCCAACGATACAAAGAATATGCCAAAGGAATTAAAAATGACAGAAAAAAAACAAATAGAACTTCTAAAACAATTGTAAATGAATGAAATTATTAAAATAAAATAAAAACTAACAAATTAAATTAAATGAAATCGGTAAGCGTCCTTAACAAACCTAATAAATATTGTTATAAATTATAAATAGATAAAACAAATATTTTATTTTTAAACAAAAGATTAGATAATACTAAAAAGAAACAATCAGCCGTTGTTTCTAAATTAACTTAATGCTTACTTGCTAATCTATCATGTGTTCAATTGAACAATTTAAACATACGGCAAAAATATAAAATAAATTAATATATTTGGAGATAATTTTCTTGAATTCTTAATTTTTGTTGTTGATACAGTAAATTATAAATAAAAATATCTATCTATACACTTCCAAAATTGGTACTAAGGCAAAAGTGGGCTTACCACTGAGCCGCAAAGAAAATTTAAGGAAATAGAAAAATAAATTTGGCAATTACTTGGCAAAATAAGAATAAACATATGCATCCGGATGTGACGATAGCTCACCATAGAATGAGGTCCCGGAAATGGAAGAGACGCCTGACGGACGAAATAAACGACTCAAAAAATAAAATAAAATAAACAATAAGAAACTCGTTACAATCTTATAAAATAAATAAAAAAATCCCCGCCTAGCTAGAATATCTGATTTTCAATCTCCTTTGTAGTGAATCAGAAAATTTTTTTGAGAAAAAACATAGTAAGGTATTATTTCTTGGAATTTGAGCCTTTAAGGAAACCTTTTTTTTTTTTTACATTGAGAATGCACTGCTCTAAGCTATAGGATGAGCCTCTATCTTTCCTTCAACTCTTCTGACTATTACTTTTTCGCCTTTGAGTCAAATATCAATAATTATCAGCCTTCTCGATCACGTCCTACAGCTCTTAAGATTTTAATGTAATAAAAACATGTAACTTTCAGATTTTTTGTATCGTAAATCGAAAATTTTTCTTCTCTGACACAAATCTTTTAAACTGCTATTAATGATTTAATGGCGATAGCGATCCTCCCTCGACATGAGATGCCTGGGAAAGGTATTGGGAGAATTGACATGAATGAATGAAACGTATATCTGCTATGCTAAAATGTGTAGCACCGACATTGTCATATTCTATATTAATAAATCATTGATTTATCAAGCTCTGTGGATTTATTACTGTAATAAAGGTATAATTAGTCATTGAGACCAATATTATCAATTAATAACGATGCATACGGTCGCCTAGGAGACAGGAATACAGCCCTGAGGCCTTACCAATTGACGTCAGTGATTTGTAACGATAGTCTGGATTGGTTCCGTCCTAGTTCTAATAATAATTAGTTCATAATCCTCATAGACTAATCTCATCTATTAAGCCGATCCTGTCATTGCAGCATCATGTCCTTGGAATTGACCTATTATCCAAATGAGAAAGTGAAAATTATCATACTCGTATTGTATTTTAAGAATCCAAGCTATGAAGAGAAAATGAATTTTAGTAAGAAAATTTGGTACTAGTATGTTTAAGGGCCTGCTGACATCAGCGCGCTCGAATTTTAAATAGGCATTGATTGCCTTTCATTATGATACAACAGATTTATAGGAAATGAAATAAATGAGAAACATGTAGATAAAATTAAACTAATAATTTTTTTTAATTTAATTTATTGATATTTACAACTATAATAATATTACAATAAGTAAATCTGCTATATGTACAATACGACTTGAAAAGCACTTGTGGAGAAACTACCCATCGGTAGCACTCCAAATAAATTAAACTAGAAATAATAAAACATTTATTACAAGCAATATTCATTAAATAACAATTTGTAACTAAAATATGATATTTTTTTTTATTTTTAAATGTTTTTAATTTAAAGAGAAAAGATTTGCCCGGGCATTATCATATTTTAGTTACAAATTGTTATTTAATCTTTAAAATAGAAATATTTAAAATATGATGTTATGATAAACAATGAAAGATTTATTCCAAACAATGCTCATTAAATAGAACAATATCTTCAAAAATTGCATCAAAAGGATCCCTTCCCTCTAACTTCATTATATAAAATATATAAAATGGACAATAGTCTCCAAAAGTAATGTACAATTCCTCAACCACGGATTTAATCGAATACCCAAGGTCTTGTTGCATCCTTTTTTCTGGAATCTCCATCTAATTTTATTCCCCACATGCAGTTTCATATCATGTCCATTTCCACAACGCATTTTCTGCGGAATGACATTCCGCTCCTGAAGAAACCTAACAGCTGATTTTTCATCGTTCACCGTGCGAAAAATATCCTTCAAATTCCAAGTCATATTTGAAGAAAATAATCAAAAACACATCCACGTTCAACTTCACATAAACAATAACAAAACAATAGAAAGGTTATTATAACAGTAGGAGATAGTTAAGAAAAGTAACACCTCAGCGCGCTGATGTCAGCAGGCCCTTAAACATACTTGTACCGAAAATTTTATTATACTTCAGCATCGCTTGGTTGACTTACATTACATTCAGATTTTTACTTTTTCTTGAATCAAGACCTGTAGGCCTATTGTATCACTGTAGTTACTGGGTAAGTTTCGTGGCTCAGAAGCGATTCATTAGAGAAAATTTAAAGTTGGATAAATTGACTTTTGGATGGATTGTGGTGTCCGTTTGTGTTACAGAAGGTTACCACTCTCAGGAGTTGGTACGAATAAATATTGAAAATTTAATATTTCACAAAAATATTGTCTTGACAATGTTACCTGGTAGTTGTACTAATAATTTAGTTAACCAATAGTTTTCGGTTTTGAAAACATACAACTTATAGGTGGCAGAAATGTACTGAATATTTGTGGATTGATCATCAGTACATTTTATTGTATATATATTGTTCCATTCGAAAATTATAATCCTTCAATAGAAAATTTTAATTTAGTTTTTGCTTAAGATCAAAAGGGAGAATGACACATGTGGGGTTAGCAAAACTTTATCACCTCAAACAGATTATTATAAATTAATAAAAAATTGCAGTACAGTTATTTCTGACTGCTCTCGCTTAATTATATAAAATAACCCTCTGATTAAAGATTTACATTATAAACTTCCCAAGAAAATGGAAACTTCAGTCGAAAAAATACAAATCATTTAATACTAAAAAAAAAAAAATTATGTTTTATATTTCGGATTTATTTGATTTATACCCAGTGTGCTGGTATTCCTCCAGGTAGTATCCTGGGTCCCATCCTATACACGATATATACAGCTGACATCCCAACCCATCCAAGCACTGTCCTCACTACGTACGCTGATGATACATGTGTGTTATCAGTAAATAAGGATCCATTTGTTGCATCTCAATCGCTTTAATCGCATATCTCCATGAATCCATAGGATAATTAAAATAAATCCTAACAAATCCCACCAAATTACCTTCACTCTTCGTCGTAAACCTACGAATTCCTGCCCTACTGTATCCTTTAATAACATTCCACTGATCCCTGTCGAACAGATACGTTACCTAGGACTGCATCTGGACAAACCTCTCACTTGGAATCTTCATACAAGACTGAAAAGACAAGAAACTGATCGACGTTTTCGCCTACTTCAACATTTACTGGAAAAACGTTCAAATCTCCCAATTAATTACAAAAGACTCATTTATCCGACATTTAGTTATCAGACCTATTAGGTCTTACGGGGTTGATCTTTGGGGCTCTACTAAACCATCCAATTCATCTCGTATCCAATCCATCATGATCTTAATATCCTATATGTAGCTGATTTGGCCCATTCTAGATACCTATCATTCCATGAAAAGCTCCATATACACTTGAATCCGGTAGTCTCTCAACTTGCTTCCCATATTATTCCTGATAACCCTCCGAGGCGTCTGAAAAGAAGATGGCCTCGAGACCTTCTACTATAGAACTTTATTGGAGTGCTATTAATGGATAGTTTCTCCACAAGTGTTTTTTTTTTCATGTCCTTTGTTCATACAGCAGATTTACTTAATGTAATATAATTACAGTTTTAAATACCAATAAATTATTTTTAAAAAAATTGAATTATAAGCCGAATATAAGATTATTTTTTAAAATACTTTAAATTTTAAGATATCGCATTTTATGTATATCCCTCACTTGTTCAATATCAATATCAACTATAGGCTTGTAAAAGTATTTTTCCTAAATATTATCCATTTCATCGATGAAATTATAATTTTAAATTTAATTATTTAAAATAAATCCTAATTCTAAATTAAATAATTCATATATTATATTATATGTTATACATATTATTGGAGGCATATTTTTTTAAAAGGTATCAGTCGTAAAAAAAAAACACTGGGGTTCAACCGATTTTTTAACGCTAGTTATTATTTAAATTTGTTAATTTAGTGCCAATACAGTTTTTTACATTTTTTTTTGGGGGGGGGGGAAGTTCTATAGGGTTCTGAATCCGCGCTCCACTTAATAATATTTATTTTATTTCAAATCTATCCATTCTACCCATTTTCTTCCCTGCAATGAACCAACTAATTTCAATTTATTATTCGTTATTCTTTTCTTCCAGTCATTTTTTTTTATTATCTGTTTACTATGCTAATGGATTATTATTGTATGTAAAAATAATATTAGTAATTTTAATAATAATAATGATGACGTTTTTTAGAGGAAGTTGGCTTTAGCTTAGTCGATTCAGATGGGCCATTCTATAGTTCTATGAAAATTCCGTTTTTCAGATGGCCTGCTCAAATTAAAAGTTTCTCAGAGTTTTTCTCGTTTTCATGCCTTCTCCGATCTCTCTGCTTCCTTATTTTATGGCAGACTGTTCTTAATTTATAATAAGAACTTATATGAGAGAATTTATAAAGAAAATACAAATGTTCATAGAAGAATAGTTAACCAAACGCATTAAAAATAATGTAGCATGAAAAATTTATAATATTTAATGTGATGGGAAATTGGTAGATACCCTTTAATTGTTCTAGGAAAACAATGATAAATAACAAAAAGTTATATACTAATATGCGAGAGACATTTCTAATTCTAATAATGTTAAATAAAATTAAAGAGAACGGGTGCTGATTTGATTTTGGTTATAATCAGTATAATCCCAGACTGAAGAGTATATTATAAAGTTTCAAAGGGTATAACGAACCCTATAATAAACTCCCAGAATAGCGCAAAATACGCAAAATCAATTTATGGTTTTTATTATTGTGTGGTTATCATTCAATAGATTGAAGTTTGTTCCACATTGTTGAAGGCTAATCAGACTCATCAGACTAACCTGACTTTTTTATTGCCCCCTGCATGATATTTTTCATATTTCATATCAATACTGTGTAAACATAAATTTATTTTAGAGACATCACGTTCTACGCATGCGCTAACTAAAGCTATTGAATTATGAGCTATATACTGAAGATATAATCACATTGTGTCCTGTTAGTTTAGTTTACTCACTTTTATAGTCATCAAGAAAAAAATTTTGCCGGGGAAAACCAAAGTTCAACTAAGAAGGTCATGTGGCCATCTTCTTTTCAGACGCCTCGGAGGATTATCGGGAATTGAAGAGGAAGCTAGGTTTGAAACTGGAGGGTTTGAATGGGAATGAAGTTTGTTATGAAAGGATAGATACCGGGTTCGGGCCAAATCAGCAACAAAAGGGACATTAAGGTCGTTATGGATGACTTTATTCTTAACAAAGTAAGGAGCATTTAGGATTTTACGAAGGATTTTAGATTGTAGGGATTGGATACGAGAGGAATTCGATGGCTTAGTGGAGCCCCAAAGCTCTACTCCGTAAGTCCCAATAGGTCGTATGATGGTCATGTAGATGAGCCTTTTGTAGTTAATTGGGAGCTTAGAGTGGTTGTATAGGAAGTGTTGAAGTAGCCTGAAACGTCATGCGGTTTCTTGTCTTTTCAGTCTTGTATGATTCCAGGTTAATCGTTTGTCAAGGTGCAACCCTTAGTATCGGAACTGTTCTACAGGCACCAGAGGGATATTATTAAAGGATACTGAAGAGCAGGAAGGTTTACGACGTAAGGTAAAAGTGATTTGATGCGATTTGAATCTTTCTGCAGCAGGAGGCATATCTTTCTACAGGCATACCTCCTGCCAGGATCTGCACCGCCTCGTGTGATGTTGTCCTATGTGCCCTGGTCACTCGTAGCAAAGCCGTTCTCTGTGCCGTTGCCAGCTTTCTTCTTTGCCGCTGTGTAAAGTTTCTGCTCCAGAAGGGGGACGCGTACCTCAGGATTCCCTGGGTGACTCCTTTGTAGATTGTCATGCTGACTGTATACCTGAGGCCCCAGAAGGCGCCGCCAATTCGCCACAGGCCGTTCATCGTCCGGTTCACCCTCGTCGTCAGGTGGTCCAAGTGAGGGGTCACGTCCAATTTCCTTCCTATCCTGATTCGAAGGTAAATGACCACCTCACTTGTCCTGATTCTCTGGTGTTGTATGTTGAAACTGATAGGGTGAGCCCTATCCGTTTTTCCTCTCAAGAAAACGGCCTTTGTCTTGGCGGCTGCCATCCTCAGCGTCCTCCTCTCACACCAGGCTCCTACTACGCTGGCACATCTCTCGGCCTCCGCCGAAATCCTGACTCTGCTGTTCGAATAGACTATCGCGGCGAGGTCGTCCACGTGTGCCGTGGCAGGGAACCGCTCACCTTCCAAGGCGCCGACCAACTTGTTGAATTCCAGCTTCCACAGGGCCGGCCCCAAGACCGAAACCTGTGGGCATCCCCGCTCCACCCTGTCCACGTGCCTGTGGTACCTACCCCGGACCGTAACTCGTCATTCCTCAAGGTAGCTCTTCACCAGGCCGTAGATGTTGTTCGGCGCTTCGTCTCTCTGGAGCTGCTGCAGGACGCTCGGCCACCACACACTATCGAAGGCGGATGATATGTCAAAGAGGACTAGCATGACATACTTCTCCCCCCTCACTTCCGCGTCATTACGTACCTGCAGCAGCGCGTCGGCGGTTCCCCTGCCTTTGCCGTACTGCCGTGGGTGACTGGCCCTGCTGAGAGGGGGTCGCAGGCTGGTCATCATGAGGCCCTTCAAGACCTTACACATCACAGGGAGGAGGCAGATAGGCCTGTAGGAGCTAGGTAGCTCCTTATCTTCGCCGCCTCCCTTGTAGAGCAGTCTCAGGTCTGCGTTCCTCCATTGCTTCAGTATCCCTTGTCCAAGCAGGCGTTATATAATTTCAGCATTCGTTCCTCGATGTAAGGGATAGCTTCCTTCAGCATGGAGGTGTCCACCTTGTCCAGTCCTGGAGCGCGTACCCAGTGGGTATTCCGTGGTCCGTCGGATCATCTCCTGTTCATGGGAGTCCTGGCTCGGGTCGTCCCTGGGGTATGTGCTCCTGATGAAGATCTGCGCTGCCTCCTCCATGGAGACCGCTCTTTCATCACCGATCCGCAAGGCCGCTATCGTCTGCATGGGCGAGAGTTTGCCCAACGCGACCCTGAACGGTATACCCCAGGGATTCTTCTGAGTATCTTCTCTTACGTACTCCTCCCAGGATTTTCTCTTTTCCGCACGGACCACGTTCCTTTAGGTAGCCAATCTGCGCCTGTACTCATCCCGATGTACAGTGCGTCGCTCTTCACACCTGCACTTCTGGTACAACCGCCAAGCCCTGTAGAGCTGTCTCTTGAGGGTGGTTAGGCCCGGCATCCACCATGGGACCGATGTTCTCACTGCTGTCTTCCTCCAAAGGGATTGCTCCGCCGCATCCCGGATGATGTTGGTGAGCCGACCAGCTTCGGCATCGATCGATCCGTCTTGATCCGACATCATCCGCTCCTAGTCATCGTCCACGAACAACCCCTCCAGGAGCATCATCTTCACTGCAGACATTCCCACTCTTCCCTGCAGGTCCCTGTACCTTTGCAGGCAGCACGAATATCCTTTCATCCCCCCTTGGTATAACATCCCCTCATCCGATCTCCAAATGACAATGGAGGATTAAAGTTAGCGAATCGAAATGCACACACGTAAATTTAAAACTTCTTCGTTACTCCTGTACATTGGTCCTATTTAATGACATTCCATTACCAATATCTTGATTTCAGCTTAGACAAAATACTCCCATGGAATACTTACAAGACTTCAAAGACAAGAACTTAGCAGAAGATACAGATTAACCAACTATACAGAACACCAAGTGGCACTTCTCAGCTTTAGAAAACAAATCACAAATTTACAAGCCTATCCTCAGACCAATTTGGTCGCATGGAATAGAACTTAATGAATCTTAGACAGTAAACGTATCATATCCTTTCATTAAATGTCTCTTTCTATCATTAGTCCTAAAAACCATAGTTAAGTTTCCCTACTATGTTTCGAATAAAATTCAACACCACGATCTTCACATCCCCTTCGTACTTGAACTTAAATTAACCAAATTTTCACAATTCCACATTAACTTATCTCCCAAATCCTCTCTGCAATCCTTATCTAGTACAAGTCATCCTTATAATCCTTTCTGGAGATTGAAGAGTGGCCCGGAGACTTATTGTAAATATGCCATTGGAATTCTGGATTTTATAAATATTAATGTCTGTCATTAAGGATTTGATAAAAACGGGTTCATTAAATGTCTCTTCTTTTTGTTAACTCGATTTCTTTTCCCGATCAAAAAGAGATAAGGACGAAAGTATATGATGATATACCGAGAAATATAATAGTATTAAACACTGCTCATTTTCTATTGAATTATCAATAGAAACTGTTGTGAGCTAATGATTGATGAAATCGATTTTTTAAAACCGCTGAAACAAGTAAGTCTTGGTTCGGGAAAAGAAGCAAGGAGGGGAGCGGTTATGAGGAGGTGCCAGGGCTAACTTTTATTAAAATGTAGATCCTGGATTAGGAAGGGTTTAGGAGTTCGCCAACTGTTTACGCCTTTGCCTACTTCCTTAGCCTGCTCATTTTTGGAATAAGCCTGATTAGAGCGTTGTACTCTAAAGACAATACAGAGGGAGTCACTTTATTACCGGAAATGAAATGTAAAATCTTTTTATTCAGTTCCTTCAGTTGGACAGTTAGCCTTTCATGTTTTCCCTTTTTCCTTCCACTTGACGTTGTGCTATAAAATTTCCCGGGAATACGGAGTTTTTCTCCTATTATTACGGTCGAGGACACAGTGCCTTGTAAAATTTAAATCAAGGTTATTAAGATCCACATTCACTTAAATTATCTTGGTAGATGATTTTTAACAAGGAAATGTATGAATATTACGAAGACCTAAATCTATAAGTGGATAAAAAAAACTTGTTTGAGCCAATTAAAAATTGTATAATAAATAAAATTTATTTATGAAATTGTATAAGACGCACAATTTGTTAGGCTGGAGGGGAATCGTCCATGCGCATTGAACCTTTTTTTGGTTTATACGCGCACCTTTTGTATATTGTAGTTCGGCAGGTCGCAGATTGTGGTCATAAAAGTGATATTTGAAAATTTTGGCGTATAAATGGTCCTGAAGGATTTGATTAATTATCTGAAATCAAGAAACGCAGTCAACGATCTTCCATTGTGGTTGGAACGCCTGAAGAAGCTAGGGCGTATCAACGTTCAGATAAACGGGGGTTTGATTCCTAGAATTTTCCTTCTATTCGTCTTTTGCCCTTTCCCAAAACCACCCTTTTCCTTTCAGAGAGACGGCACAGCGGCGCCCGGAATTCCGAAATCGGAGGGTAAATTGAAAACTTATTATTGAATTAGTAATTTATTAATTATTCATATAATTTGAAATTTCGTTTTTCTCGATTTCACTTTTCGTCGTAGTGAAATTAATACAGTCCACAGTTTTACTCGCTATCAGATTATTCGTCGGAAATTCATTTCGTGTGGATTCGTTGTTCCGATAATTTTTATTTTACAGCTGATTGAATGGCGTTAACATTGGTCCAACACTGGCACGGATAATTTTTATTTTAATGGTGGTAGAAGATCAATTAGCTATAAAATTCATTATTCGTAGGGGCGTCGTGGGAAAGTTTTGACCGGTTTCGAACGGGATTAAATATGCTAGGCTTTGTTGTTGAGAATAAGGTCTAATGTGCATAGACTTAGAAATAATCCTTAGAAAGAATTGTTTTCGTTGAACAGCGAAGTTTATTGTGAACGAATTATAACCGTTAATAATTTGTTATAACGGTTAACATTATAGCGGTTAGTAAGGCGGTTGATAATAACGGTTAATAATTAGTTATAACGGTTAAAATTATAACTACTAATATTAACTTATTATTAGTTATGACGTTAAATTTGTTATAAAGTTTATAATTTTTATTTTATTTAATTTTAATTGACAAATTTAGCCACCATGGATGATACGAAAGCGGAACGGTTATTGAAAATCTTAAATAAAAAGTATTATTCGAAAGAGTTTTTTGATTAATCAAAAAAATGTACCGAAGCAAAAAGTGCGGCGAATTTTAAATTATCTTATCCATAATTGGATAAGACATTAAGAGAATTAGATGAACTCGAAATTAGAATTAATGAAATTTCTCTAGAATTCATGGAAGATTTCGAACCGTCATTCACGAAATTGATATCCGATATGGTCGAACAGATTGCAGTATCTGATATCTAGGCTCACGTGATCGGCATTGAATATTTGTAAAAATGTAAAACCCACGTCTGCTAACTATGAACTAATGTGCAAGGCTTTGATCGATCGTTATAACGATGAATGCACGTTAGCAAGTAGTGATGTCAAAGAAATTTTTCGTTTTAAGCCTCTTCGTTCGGAATCTCGAGAGGGTATAATTTCAGTGTTAGGTGGTTTCTGCACGCCCATTGCGGCGTTAAAACAATTTGAATATCGGTGATGAATTTATTTTTCTGAATCGGTGTTTAGCGGTTTTAGATTCAGCCACAAAAAGAGCACCCGAGATAAAAGGCTTCCGACTTGGTGACCTTTCTGGAAAAACAAATTTGATGTTTACCTCCCACCGAAACTCAAATTAAACCTAAAATTTATGATTGTAGTAAAAAAAAAATAAAAAATGGAACAAGGTAACTCATTTTCTTATAGCCAAATCGGAAGAAATAAAAGGAAAAATGGTGTTGTAATAACGGTATTCATCCGTTAAAGGGATGTGCCAAATTTTTTAAATGTTCCAAGGGGTTGGAAGAGATTCAAGGTTGTGAAAGCTGTCATTCTGTGTCTCAAGTGACTTTCAAACCAACATAGAGCTTCGGTTAATATTTGTAGTAAATGTGAATTGCAATTGAATAATTGAAAGTAAATTTTCGTCGTAATGGTCGTAATAATGAAAATCCGGAAACTCATCTCGAAACCACTGGATCAGTGCGAGGTCCCTCGACAACCTTATGTTCGGTGAACATGGCCGCCGGCTCCGTGGACCACTCAACTGTCAACTGCCGCGTCCATTTGTCGACTGTGGTGGTCCATGCAGGGAACTCTCAGGGTAGGTAGAGTAGGCTAGCCTAACCCATTAGATTTTTGTTAGACAGTGGTAGTCAGTCTAACTTTTTAACCACTTCCATTTGTCGGAAATTAAATTTAACTGTTGAACAAAACTTTCGTTCTTGGTTTTGGTAGATCAAGAAATACTTTCTGGGGTAAAACCTCTTTGCGAATTTTTTCTCGCTTTGATTCGAGGTTGTGTTTTACAATCGCACCTTGAAGCCGTTCAACACGACGAAAGTGGCATATATATCGTCACTCTCCCTTTCGGAGAAAATTTCAACAACAACATATATCGCTTTCTCCTGTTTCAGAAGATAGAGAAGGATATTTTATACCCCATCACGCGATTTTCGATGATAGTAGCAAGACTAGCTCAGGTAAATCGTTGAATGATATCTTGCACGTGGGCCCAAAACTGCAAGCCAACATCGCTGAATTGATGCTGAATTTTCTTCTATTTGGTTTCGCCCTGACTGCAGATATTAGACAAATGTACCGACAAATTTGGATCTGTCCAAAAACCAGAAAATTCAAAAAAAAATTGTGGAGATTTGAGCCTAAGGATCCAGTACAGGTTTATGAATTAAGCCCTGTCGTTTTTAGTATCACTTCCTCACCATATTTGGCATTGAGGACGGTTAAACAGCTTGTATATGACGAAGACAGTAGATTTCCTGCTGTTCCAGTCGTGCCCAGAGACATGTATATGGACGACTTGATTACTTCTCTCCCATCTCTCGATCAAGCCGAGCAACTATATGTACAATCTCGGGAAATGTTTCAAACTGGTGGTTTTTATCTGGTCAAGTTGGCCACTAATTCTGAGTATCTCAGAAAAAGGTTCGTAGTCGATAGTGAGAACCATGAACTTAGGGAATCCGATGTGGGAAACCATATTTGCTCCATTTTAGGCCTCAGGTGGCACTCAGATAATGATGAGTTCGATTTCAAAATGTCGACTTCAAATATCAAATATCAAAATCGATTTCATGCACCAAGCGTGAGATTTTGTCCACTGTCACTCTAATTTTCTTTATCTTTATTTATTATTTATTTTCTTAAATTAGTTTTATTTCTGTTTTAGTTTGGAGACTTTAGGGCTTTTCGTTGGAATTTTCCCATGGTCTTAATATTTCTTCTTGGCGTTACCTCTAAGATAGTTACGGATGTCCGTTGTCCTTTTCCTAAATAATTAATTCTGTGCTTCCATATTATTCTTTATATTTACTTCACTCATTTTAAAACCTTGAATATTTGCTTTCTTATTCATTTTCACACCCCGATAATTGGTTTTCCCTTTTTTTTTTTTATAAACAATACAGGAGAAATCACTAAAATAGAGCCAAAAACTCAAAAAGAAACACTATTATTTATTATAATGCAATTGGGAAAACCACAATGCAAAGCCTTATGTTTCAAAAAATACACCTACTTACCAGTCGACGTTTCGCCTATTCAGGCATTATCAAGACACCAAAATCAAAAAGGGGTTATGTGAATCGCATCTCGAAGAAAAAAGTTCAATACATCCCAACGATCAACAGCCCAAACAGGCTCCAAACATGAGACAGCACCCTACCACCAAGACGTTCAACATACAACTGAACCTCAGTTAATAAACCTCTTGGTAATTTTAAAAGATCTTACCAAAATGTTCTTACTTGAATTGTTAAAAAAATTGTAATAAAGTGTAATTTAGCACTTGAACTTTTTTGAAGTAAAAATACACAGATATTAGAGAACCTTGATATGTAGTAAATATGATATTTTAACATTGATTTATGTTAAAAACTTTTAAATCGTTACACTACAACTTCAATTGAGTAAAAGGTTGATTAGTTAGATCCAGCTTGGATTATTTGGTTAGTGGTCCTGGTTGAGAGATTGGAAAAGAGCCGAGAGCTGATTGCTCACTTGCTCCCACAATTACATCCCAAGGCCCCCTCCCATGGCCCTCCTTATCAATCCTCTTACTATCGTCATTATACATTCTTTCATTGCATTTGTATTAAATTAATATTTAGTTTTGTTTGTTGGTTATTTTAACAAATATAACAAAATAACAAGGACTCGGGGCATTCGGAGCATAATTCTTTTACATTTAAGTAGCATTATTGCAAATCTTACTCGCTTTGGGAAAAATGACTACATGTATTTGGTTGGCTGCATGAGCCATGGGTTGTGTAACTTATATTTGGTTAAAACTATACAACTATGGGTTGTAACTCATATCATAAAACTGTATATAATTTTCCTCAATTTGATCATACATGGAGCGATATAATCAAATATCTGTATTTGAAATTTTAACAAAATTTAAAAATATTATTGAATTAATTTGGATCTCGTTGACGTCAAATTTTATATTTATAAATTATAATTTATTTGTTTTTATTTGATGGTGATTATTTAATTTTTTTTAAATATTATTTTATCTTATCTTTAGTTGATATACTTGTGAATAAGCCAATAATTTTCTTCAATGCACAACCGGTTTCAATTCTTTGGTTGCAAATTTGGTATGCATCCTCCCATCCATCCGTAGCACTACTGGCGGATGTAGTCCTTGGCCTCAATAAGGATTCGTCAGGTGGCTCGATCCTGAACAGCACCTTGCCCGTTGCGGGTGTTTAGTAGTTGATGGTCGTCCCTGGTAACAGTGTCTTCCTATCTAAGACGAGGTCTTCCTCTTTTTCTCGTTCGGTGCAGAGTCCCATCCAGCAGCTTCTTGGTTTCTTCCTCCTTTGGCATGCGTGCAACGTGGCCAGCCCAGCGCAGTTTTCCCAGCTTGATATAACTCACCACATCAGCCTCACCATAAAGTTAGTTATTTGTCCTGCAGCTCCAGGTTTCTTCGACTCTAACTAGTCCAAATATTCGTCGAAGGATGTTCCTTTCACATATATGAATTCCTCTCTCTTCATTACTAGTGAGGGTCCAGGTCTCCGAACCATAGGTTAGACCTAATAAGAGTCTTGTGCAAGGTGCGGTTGGTAATGCGTGAGAGGTAGAATCTTTTTAGGTGTTCACTGAGCCCAAAATAGCACCCGTTTGTTGATATGAGGTGCTGACGGGTTTCCCCGGAGATCTTGTTTCCACAACTCACTGCTTACCACAGGTACACAAATTAGTCGACATTCTGGAAAGTTAATGGGCCCATTATTACAGGTTGCTGGATCTCCTCCAGGCCTAGTTAACACACAATCTCATCTCCACCTCAGCTGCCAACATTCTGAGAAAAGCGTTTTTCAGAAATTCAAAAGACCTTGCGATAATATCCAGTTCATCAGCGAAGCCGAGGATCTGGACAAACAGATCTTCCGCTTCTGAAGCCCGTCTAATATTTACCAATTTCTCGCTCTGCAAATGGAAGAAGCTTCTCATATATGACATTTGAGAAAACCTTATACGCACATTGTATTAGCAAAATATCTCGGTAGTTGGAGCATTCCAGCATATTCCCTTTCCTATGAATTGGGTGGATCCAGGCGGACGTTGTAGGAGTTTTGAGAAGGACGTGGTAGAGTGCTCTCGAAACTCTTCTCCACCATGCTTCAGAACCTGGGCTGGAATCACAACTTACCTGGAGCCTTGTCATTGTTAAGCCTATTCAGAGCATCTTCCGCATCGTCATAAGCAGGTGGATCCGGAGGTTCGTTATTATTATCTGTAACAGGCATCTCCCACTCTTATAAGTCTCCAAAAAATTATCTTAATTGATGATTTTCAACAAGGAAATGTTTGAATATTATGAAAAACTAATAGGTGTCAAATATTTTTCAAAATAGGACTTAATATTACTTTTAATGATTCCAAATCACCCATTTATTTTCTTAAATTGTTTACGTTGGTTTTCACAAAATGCTCTGCCAAAGCTGATGACTTGCTGTCCATCTTACGCTTCTAATATATTCTGCAAGTCTTGTACAAATTAGTCTTCCTGTTTGCCCAATGTACTCCTTCACAGGAACAGGAATGCTGTAGATTCCTGGCATCTTTACGCCTACATCATTTTTTGTATCATGCAGAACCTGACTTATTTTTCTGATAGTGGCATAGCTTGTCCTTATTTTGTAATTCATAAGATTTTCGTTATTGTCTCCGTAGTGCCCTTAATATATGGAGTCACCAATATCTTTACTCCTTCCATATCTTCTTCTGTAGAAGATGACTTAGGCCTTCCATGTTGTTTAAATAGAACATATATAGAAATATATTCAAATAGAATATAAATAGAAGTCAGCAGAATTCCTCAGGCACCCTTTACAAGGACGTTGCCAAGGGCCACAATTTTTAAACTTTATCGGTTAGAGAGACTTTCTTGTAGGCTTTACAATGCTCATTGACCAGAAAATTGGATAAAAACCTCCAAAATTATTTGATTGTGTCTTTTCAGACATCCTAAGCCTCCGGTTTCCGATAATTTAGATTTTTATAAAAGATATCAGAAGATATCATATATTGCTCCTTCAAAAGAGCAATGTCATAACCTCAAAACTCAAACAACCTAATTTTTCAACAGAAAGTTTCATATGAGCTAAAAAAAATAAATATTTTGGTATAATCTATGCTAGAAATGGAATATCAGATATGCCGTTCCTGAATTAAAAGGCTTCAACCAATACAAATGTTGCTGAAAGCCAAGGGCGGATTTAGGGGGGTGGGCGCGGGGGCACGTCCCTCCAATACGTTTTTTTGTATTCTGTGGAGAATCAGTATGTATTACAGTACATATTTATAGACAAATCACATGATCATAGTTATTGAAATAAGTGAATAAAATAACCGAAAGAACACGAGTGAAACTATTGTTTTGATATTTTAATAAACCTTTGAAACCTTTCTATAAATATTACAAGTTAATTTCTAAGTTATTGTTGATTTTTTGTTCGTGTGCCCGTTGTGCCCCCCCCAGAAAAAAGTTCTGGACCCGCCCTTGCTGAAGGCTTAACTCAATAATGCCAGTTTTTGAGTCATGTCCTTGTTCCTTTGAAGAAGCGATATATTTTCTAGTTTAACAAGTTCCTTATGAAATACGCAGTTAAAATGGGAGCTCTATTTACAAAACAAAATTTAGCGAATGAAAACAATACCATTTATTTTGTAGTATGTATAGTCGATAGTTCATATTGATAAATAACAATAATAATTCATTGCTTTTTTTTTTAAATCACTTCATTGAACATAACACTCTCCAGTAAATTTAGTTCCACCAACGATCGACTGCTGGGTTCTATAATAAATTCTCATAATGGTATTAAATGGTCAGGGGGTGCAGTAAATAATGACACAAAATGGGAATGGCTTATTTTATTGTGCCAATGTTTCGACCTAAGATTAGGCTATCTTCAGGACTGAGGTAAAGATAAAGAAAATAATTATATAACATCCTGCAGTTCTAAGGAAGAATAACAGTTTATATAAAAATACCTGATAAGAATGAAAAAAATTAAAGTGGGTAAGATACAATGTGAAGTAGCTGGTGAGAAAAAATAAAGAGTAAGGTACATTACGAAATAACTTGTGAGAAATATTGTAGTAAGAATAGAAAACATAGTGTTACGGGCTACTGGGTATTAAAATGCATTTAACTACTCCTAAATTAAAGATACTAGTATTTATTAACAAAGTAACAACAAGAACAATTAACTTACAATTAAATTATTATACTGATATAAATTTACAATAACAATAACAATTACAATTACAATAACAACATATTTTAAATATGTATTATTTAGGCTTAACAACTATTTAATTATTACAATAATATAAGGTATTACTAATATAAATAGCTTAACGATTTACATAAATTTGTATGAGTATTATAAAATTACACTACAATTTATAACTAATAATTAACACTTACAGTTCACTAATTAAAGTCCACCGTCCGTAAGATTCTCAAAATATAACGAACTGACACACATTAATACACTGACATGGTTTATTACATTGACACGCACTTATTACACTGACACGCACTTATTACACTATCAGGCACTTATTACAAGCTCATCACAGCGCATAGTCTACTCTCAGACTGACCCGCTCGAGGCGAGGGGAGTATTTAAATAGGCAAGGCCGAACATTCTAGAACACGGAAGTAGGGGGGAAGTTCTGGGAGTGTCTAGAACCTTCTTAATAACTTCCGACAAAAGGAGGTGTTCGAGTAGGTTCTAATCCAATCTTACCTTCACCCTTGTTTCCGTCCTTCTCTCTGTGGCCATAACAATAGTAAAATTAAAAGTAATTATCTATAAATAATTGTATAAAAAATTTAAAATTACAGAAAATTGTGATTTTAATATGTATTTAGTATATGATTTGGCTCCAATCCTTTCTACTAATCCCACCTATTATCCCAAAACACCCTCCATTGCCGTATATATGGGGTATATGCCCTAACATATACCCCATCCCTTTCTAATAAAATTCAAAAACACATTCCTCTATTCTCAATTTACGCGTTTCTTCAAATCCCAGATTAATCATCGCTCCCGCATTGCATAATGTATCCCCTGCTCCGCTCCCAACTGCAACTCCTCTTACAAACAGCCAATTTAAGCCAATGTAAGATCCAAACAAATAGTTTCAAAACCAACCTAAAACAGAGAAACAGAACCTATCCTTAACCAACTTCCAAATATTCAATTTAATAAAATAAATATTATATTTTAATGTGACAACTCCTTTTAATATTTATTAATTTTTACTTCCAATAATATAAAAATTATATCCTATAGTTCCACGCTATTTTACAACATTTAGCCTATATCCTATAGTTCTACGCAATTTGACAAAATTTGGCCTATATCCAATAGTTCTATGCTATTTGACAACATTTAGCCTATATCCTATAGTTCCGCGCTCTTTGACAACATTTAGCCTATATCCTATAGTTCTACGCTATTTGACAACATTTAGCCTATATCCTATAGTTCTACGCTATTTGACAACATTTAGCCTATATCCTATAGTTCTACGCTTTTTGACAACATATGGCCTATACCCTATAGTTCTACGCTATTTGACAACAGCTCGTTGAATATTCATTTTCTATTTTTCGTCCGTACTAGTTTACACCGTTATCATAGTAGCTTGAGAATGGTATGTAACCCCTTTTTGTACTACTTGTAGACTTTAGATACATATTTTTGTTTTTTTCCATTCAAATTATTATTTTATTTTCTATTGTACCTTATAGACGACATATTATGGCCCAGTGATGTATATTTTATTTTTTTCTTACTTGCCTATTAACTTATTTGTTATCTCATTAAATTTATTTTTGTGACACAATATTTTCGTTTTTCAACTATTTTCTTGAAATTCTATTATTAGTTTGTACATTGCTAGTTAGTTGGCTGACTTTTTATCAGTTGGGTGCGAGTAGATTCCTGAGCATTACCTTCAACGGCTTTTCGACCTTTAAACAGTTCAATTGTGAGATGAAGTTTGACCTCGGCACCCCGCTCTGGTTTTTCTTTTATCATTGCTTCCATCTTCCCTTTATTAAAGTGAAACTTTTATTCTATCGCCCCAAAATTTTTCGTTCATCTATCGTATGTCGTTATTACACCTGGAGAAGGGGTAAAGTGAAAGGCGCATGACAGTGCAGCCAAGGCCAATATGGCGGCGCCCAGTCAGCTGGCCGTGTAGCATTTATATTCTCACTTATTCGTGCAAGTGTTTCGCGGTTTTTGTGTTTTGATCTGTATATTAATGTAAATACATTTATTTACTTTATCGTAAATGTTATAATGTTCAATAACTTTAAATAAAACTAAAAAAAATTAAGTAAATAACAACGATTTGTTTACTATTAACAAATCTGTTTAAATACTATCAAATCCTTTTATCAGTGTGTATTAATTTTAATTTTGATATATAATAATATATTTTATTATTTTTATACTCTAAGGCAAAATAGCTTACAACACCCTG
Source organism: Arma custos (assembly GCA_037127475.1). Classification (NCBI taxonomy): domain Eukaryota; kingdom Metazoa; phylum Arthropoda; class Insecta; order Hemiptera; family Pentatomidae; genus Arma; species Arma custos. The sequence continues at coordinate 107,590,587 of CM073761.1, forward strand.
CATTGTTATTCTAAAGGGACTTGTCCCAGAATAAATAAAGACATTATTATAGTTATCTTATTCTTTTTTGTTATATAATTTTTTCATATATTATTATTTATATTACAAAAAATATTTTAATCATATAAAAATCACAATTATTGTTTTTTTACTTTTTTATTTATATAACTTTTGTTTTTTTACATTTTTATTTATATAAATTTTTAATTTATATTATCATTTGTAATTTTACTAAAAGTATGGTAATCATTATATATCATATCCAAATCATATAACTAAATACATATAAAAATCATAACTTCCTGTTGTTTTGACTTTTTAATACGATTGTTTAAATATCATTATTTGTAATTTTACAAACAACACATTTTTTTCTTTCTTTACTATGTTTTCCATTATTATTATTTCTATATGGCGTTCACTCATTGATTCACTCAAATATGGCATTCATTATAAACTGCTCAAAATGAATATGGATATTTAAACTTTATTCTTTTATGCTTTATAATAGGTGCACACAGGTTCTGGCTATGAGGACATTACACAAAGTATTAATTGTTTCCTAAAGCTACTGAGTTTAATACAAAAAAAAATGCAATATAAACTTTTTTTTGTTATTTTTTAAACTTTCCTGCAGTAAAAAACATAATAAATTCTAATAAATATTAATGCAATTTATTATAAAAATGCTAAGCAAAGCAAATGCCACAATAAATAGCCTGATACCCGTTAATTTTGGAGCACTTTATTTTGAATGAATGAACGTTTATATATTTAACAAAATACAAAATATATAGTTATACAATAAAATCTTTAAAATTTAACAAAAACACTAGACAATGGATAATCCGTCTGTCGAGGTCTGTGCTAGACAATTTGTTTTCTTATCCCTAAGGTATATATAAAAAAATACAAATTTACAAACATAAATAAAAATATTATAATGCAATTTGGAAAAAAACACAAAAAGCCTTATGTTTCAAATCCCATATGTAATACACCCACTTACCAGTCGACGTTTCGCCTATTCAGGCATTGTCAAGATTTATTACTAGATTTGAAACATAAGGCTTTGCATTGTGGATTTTTCCCAACTGCATTATAATAAATAATAGTGTTTCTTTTTGAGTTTTGGCTCTATTTTATTGATAAATAAAAATAATTAAAAATGTAGTATATAAATTCATTAAAGTTCATATATATTTTTTTAGGCATATTTCATGTTTCAATTAGTATAACATTAATTTTTACGTATATCTTACTATTTTTCTTCAATCTATAATTATAACCACATCTATCCGTTATCCTAAGCTAATTAACCGCGATCTTCGCAGCATGGCCCCCTCAAAGTAATTACTTAATGCTTTCCAATTGGCACCATTTTAATAAACTAAATAATTCTTTAGTGACAGAGGTCTTCCTCCCAAAGTATTTCTTTTTAATATCACCATATATATATGGCAGGTTCCCAAGAAATGAAGAGAGTCCTCATTTTCTTCGGAATTACAAACTGGGCAGTGGTCGGAACTTTCTTGTACACACGGTTTTGAGCTTAAAAACTAAAGAAAATAGGCTAAGGAAGTTAGAAGCGGAATACTCTAAATGGAGTCTAGAAATCAAATAGAAGACAGAGCACATGGCCTTCAACGCTTCTACATGTTCTCTCCCATTACGAAATTGGTCACTAGATTGGAGTGAACTCTTTAAGTATTTGGGAGTATACGTAGATACCTAGGGAACACTTGAGACTGAGATAAAGGGAAAGATCACCAAAGGAAAGAAGGTTATCGGCATGATAACTCTAGAGGTGGGCAAAACAGTTCCTTTTACTAAATTTTTCCTTTTGATATAGTTCATTCTAATATCGTTGCAGATAATTGTCTTGGTTTAAAACACAAAGTGGGGCCTATCTGGCACACATTTTCCTTCAATTACAAAAATTGAATAAAACTTATAAACTACTTACAAAGAAAGGGAGACGCTGTATGTGACTAACTGATTCTAGACCATCGCTCCATCCAGTTCCTTCATTTTGAGTTGACTGCGTCATCCGAACAGCTGACTTTATCCCTAAGAGCAAAAGTAATAAACCATGAGGGCCATTTTACTCTACCTGGCCTAGGCCCCTTACCATATTTACTGAGGTACTTCTAATGCTTCAAATAGTCATATATAACAATACCCATCGTCCAAAACCATATATATATATATATATATATATATATATATATATATATATATATATATATATATAACTTATATAGTTCCAGGAACAAAATATTTAAAAAAAGGAAATAAGGATGAAGTGACTCGCACGATAACTGGTTTAATACTAACTTTATTGCCATCTTGAACCTCTATTTATAGATTCCTACAGCTGTTTACAATGCCAGCTTGATATTAGCGACTGTGCGATCATCGTCTTGTCTTAACTTATATATGTATATATTTACACATATATATATATATATATATATATATATATATATATATATATATATATATATACATATACTTGCTGACCCAGTCACGCTTTCCTGTGGCTGTTGCAATAGTTTTAAAAATGTATTACGTTAAAATTTGAATTTTAAAGAAACAATGAATCAATGGAAAAATGAATTAAATAGATTTTTGATTTTACATTTTATTTATCTTATATCTAAGTACAGTACATAATAAATAAATAATATACAAATTTCCTAACTGATAAAATATAAACATTAGATTAATGAATGAGGTATATCAGGGTTGATTTTTAATTATGGCTATTAATATTTTTTTAATATTTTTTAAAATAACTATTTATTTTAAACTAATTGAGCGTTAATTGATAAACAATATTTTTTTTTTAATCTGTCCTTTGCTATGTTTTGCTATGCACTAACATGTGAGTAACATATAATTGTCCATGGGAGAAATAAGGATGTTTTAAGTCCAAACCGCAAATGGACATTGTCTGGCCTTGAGACTTGTTGATGGTCATAGTAAAAGCAAGGCTTATATCAAATTGAAGTCTTTGGAACGGTATTATGGGTTCTGATGTTATCATTGGAATACGTGGCTATATAGGACGACTTCTTTAAAGATTCCAGTCAACATTGCTGCTTCAATAACATTCCCGGTGATTTTTTTGATGACCAAACGTGTAAGATTCCATAATTGGTGGATTCAAATTACACATAATCAATAATAATGGCCGACACATATCACTTAGGGGGTATGAAAAATAGTTTACATCCTATTCTCAGACCTACCGAATATAGACACCAACTTTCATAAGAATCGGTCAAGTCGTTTCTGAGTAGTTTTATTACAGACACTGTGACACGACAATTTTATAAATTAGATATATATATATATATATATATATATATATATATATATATATATATATATATATATATATATTACTCCATTCTTACCAGTGATAAAATTTTATTTTATTAATTAATACTCATTACTTCCGCTTATCTAAGGTATTTACGGGTTTAAATGGGCAGATTTTAATTACCTATATCCACTGATAAGAACTGGAATAAATTGAAAATCTTACCTTGAATTGATTAATTATTCTTATTAACTACTAATAAACCTTTTATCATTTGAATATAAATATTGATAAACATCAGGCAATCAATAGATAAGGCAAAATACATTTCACTAATATTAATTTATTATTAACCACAGTCAAAAGCAATAATATAAACAAATTGATTTTAATACAAAATAATATAATGGACAAATCCATCTCGATAGAAAAATAATATAATAAACAGATTAATCTCAATATAAAATAATATAATGAATAAATTAATTTCAATAGAAAACAGTATTAAATTTATATACATATAGCGCTTTGGATTTATTTAATTTAAATTTTATGAGCTCTAAAAATTTGTAACTATCGGCGTATTCTGCAGAATAATGATATATTAGTACTTGCATTGATAGACGATGTGATCCTTCCAGCCGTGATGGTCAATCTTCTTCCATAGCTTGAGGTATAGCTCTTGATGTTGGTTGTTCTAAGGGTTGAGATGAAGTCTCCTATCTTACTCGCTGAATTGTCTTCTAAAGTGATCTGTTCCTTGTTGGGAGATTTGAACTGAAGTCTGTTTTATCTATGGAGGGGATAGGTGAGGCTGCCGACCCCTAGCGGCATTTTATTTAAACTCTTCAATGCTCTTATAGGAATAATTATATTTTCATCATTAGACGATAGTTGCGTCATGTATCAATATATATATAAATATATATATATATATATATATATATATATATATATATTCAATTAACTAATGTTTAAAAATGTATAACCTTAAGCAAAAAGGAGGAAATAAGTAAAAGAAAGTTCAAAATGTAACCTTAATGAACGGGAACTTCGGGTTAAAAGTTGATTATTAATAATGAATATTAATCGGTTACAATAATGAATATAAATATTTACGCTTTAATTTGATTAGCATAAACCACATAGAATATATTATTTATAGAACCCTTATATGTAAAAAGTTCGAGTTAGTAAGTGACATGGTGAAGATCGCCTCTGTGAATATCAAATTATTATATGTAGTTATCTGGACTTTCAAAGGTTGAGTTTCTACAGGTTTATAGTTTTCGCATTAAAGAAGACACTCAAAAAGTTTCAGTTGGATATTCCAGGAATTAATTAAGGTTAATTAAGGTGAGATAAATTAAACTATTGGGTGCATAGAGCAAGGGACAGGCAAGAGAAGGGGAATCTCCGCCCATTATTTATCACGGCAAATAAATAATTTGCCTTAACAACACAACATATAAATATTAAACATAAATATTACCATTATTTACTTCATAGCTCCCGCTGATTTAAAAGTAAGAAAGGATTTAATTTAATTTAAATAAAATAGAAATGGAATCAATCAAATCCTTAATATTGTGACAGCTATTCCGACAATAGAAGCTAAAGTTGATAATCTTCAAACAGAAATTAGTACAGAAATAGAAAATATCAAAAAGGAGATTTCTTATCTTAAGCAGTGCCAGCAACGTCAAAAAAGGCATAATATAATAATCACTGGATTACAAGCAAGTAACAACCACGAAGTCGTATCAACGCTAATGAATATATTCGCCTGCTTAGAATTAGATGTGAGGAAATATGATATCGTAGAAATAAGACCAGTGAGAAATGAAGACATATTGATAATTAAATTCTCGTAAATTTTAATTAGAAATGATGTATTAAGGGCGAACGTAAATTGAACGGACATGAAACACTTAAAAATATTAAAATCAAAGAAGACTTTCCGAATTCGGAGAGAAATATATAGATTTATGTTACACGAAATTGAAAAGAGCATAAAGTTATGATGAAATATGACAAATTAAATTTAAAAGAATTGAATAATAGGGAAACAAGAGGTAGAGCTAAAACACCAAGAAGTGAAGAATCCACTCCATAAAATAAGGCCGAATCACCTAGAAAAAATGGAATCGAAGGTTCACATACAAAAAACAAACTAGGAAGAAAAAAATTGTGGTCTCAAAATAAGAAGCAGTAGTCTGGACCGATATTTAAGAAAGGATTCCAACAAGATCAGAAAAGTAACAAATACACAGGAGAAACAAATTGAAATTAAAAAATATTAGGATCCACTGAGATGGGCTCTGAACCGACTTCCTAGCAGCTAAGAGGCAACACAGTTATCAACACAGGATATATGACCTTGGAAATTCGGATAGGAAAATAAACAAAAAGGAATGCAATAAATTACTAAAGATAAAAACGTAGGATATAATCACCTATAATTGCAGAACATTGATGACAGATTCTCAACTAAACTGGAATATATGAACTTGACTCTCATTGGCCTGTCAGAAATGAGGAGATATGGTATTGGCTGTTTAGATTACCAAGATGGCACCACACTTTATTATAATGGCACGGTCAAAGGACAAGGAGGAACGGGATTCCTTATAAATAGAAATATGCAATTGGAAGTGCTGTTATTCAAAACATACACTCATCGGCTATTACTAAAGTTAAATAAAATCCATAAAACAACTTTTAAAATAATACAAGTTTATGCTGCTACTACTGATGCTGAAGATATTGAGGTTGAAGAATTTTATTTAAACCTGCAAATAGCTATAGATGAAGGAAAGTATAATCAAATGGTATTGATCGGAAATTTAATTTAAAAAATTGGTAGTAATGTTAAATCAAAACGCATAGGCAAATTCAGAATAGGAGAAATAAATAATAGAGGTGAAAGGCTTATTGAGTTTGTTGAAGCAAATGGTTTTTATATTATGAACAGCTTCTTTGAAAAAAAATCCCCAAAACAAGTGGACATGGCAAGAGTCCAGATAAAAAGACAAAAAATGAAATAGATCTTCACAACATTAAAAACTAAAAATGCAAATAGGAAATCCGACAAAATTAAATCAGAAAACTTAATAAAATGGAAATTTGAGGACCACTTAAAATCAATCATGCCAATATTATGCTGTAACATGGGCAAGGTAGCTTATGAATTGGTATCCAAGAGTGCACGCAAGGAGAGGACGTCCACCGACAGACTGGGACAAGGAGATGAAGAAGAGCTGCGGAGGGGAAGCCTGGAAGAAAGTAACTTTGAATATGAAAGAGTGGAAACGGATGGAACAGGTACATTATTTAGTGTGGTTGAAGAGTGTGACAGGTAGAAACAATCAAACTTAAAACCTCAAGTAAAGGTTGATTTTGTTCATACGTGAATATAAAAAGAAAAAATAGAAAGTTTTTGTATATGTTTTTTGTATTTTATGAACAAATAAAGGTTATTATTATTATTACTATGATCATCTATTTTTTTTTTATTTTTTCAAAACAGAGATGGGGGACAAGTCCAGCCATCTGCAGTTATTAGTTTTTGCTATTATATTTTCCTTCTTCAAACGTTCAGAAATTTTCTGACGATCCTTGCTGTGTCCAGGAGAACTGCCTGTTGAGCCACCTTTAAAACCTCGACCGGAATTCCCAGATTCTTAATGCCCTCAACCGTGGATTTAGGCACCAATCCATTCGTGGAGATTATAACACATAGGTGTTACCACCATGCTCCTTTAGCTCAGCCGCTAGTTCTTGATACTTTCGAAACTTGTCTTTCGAAACTTGATACTTCGAAACAGTTGAATTTGCATTGTTGTCGTTGGGGATCGCAATATCTATTATACTTGCTTTCCTCTCACTCGACTTTATAAGGAGGATATCTGGTCTATTATGATGCACTGTATGGTCTGTTATAACGGATTCATCCCAATATAGCTTAAGGGGACCTTTTTGTAGAATTCCATTGGGATGATACTTATAATATGGTGCCTTTACATCTAGAAGATTGTATTTCACCGCCAGGGCTTTGCAAAATGTTGGCCACATTGTTATGCCTCTGAAGATATTCAGTGCCAGCCAACACTCCACATCCGCCAGTGATATGTCGGATTGACTCCAATGTTGCCGAGCATAGCCGACATTTATCCGGCGTTGATGCGTCTTTTCCTGCTATATGATCTAGTGGCGATAACAAACCCCTTTGTCTCGGAGAATATTTTGCCAGTCTTTAACCAATCAACTGACATCTCGTTGTCAATGGAGCTATCATTTAATTTGTGATAGAATCTACCATTTAAGGATTTTGTTCCGTTAAATTCCGTACCATTCCGTCAACCGTAAATTTTCTGTAAGAAAAACTGGTTCAGCATCTCTTCTTAGATTTAGTACAGTTAGACCCGAATCCATCCTTGAAATATTGTTATAAACTCCATCTGTGTTTGTGAGGAAATATCGGCGTAGGGCCCCTTCCTGCTTGCGGCAAGCTTCTTCGATACTAATCAAGCCACGTCCTCCTTCTTTCCTGGATAAGTACAGGCGAGCTTTCGATGATATTGGGTGGTGGGTCCGTTCTTGTGTGAGAGTTGTTCTCACAATACGATTCATCTCCTGTAGGTTGATGTTTGACCATTGCAATACCCCAAAGCTATAACTGAGAGCAGGTATAGCCCAGGTGTTTATATCCTTGATTTTTCTCTTTCCAGTCAGATGGGATTTAAGAACTTTTCGTAATCTGATTATGAGGATTGTTATGCTCTTGTTGCATGTCTTTTCGGGCAATTTTAAGATACTGATGTATGCCTAAATACTTATATAATTTATTCGCCTCGAGTTCCTTGATGAGGAAGAATACCCTCATTGACCAGGATATTTGGCTCGCTAACGACTTTCCCTTTGGTTGCATGGAGCACTGCACACTTTTCGAGGCCGAATGACATTCCTATGTTTCTAGTATGAGATGTAACGGCCTCAATCATCCTTTGTAGCTGGTCTTTGTTTTTAGCATACAGTTTGAGATCGTCCACGTACCAGCTGTGGCTGATTGTGGTCGCTTCGTCGTTGATGATCAGCTTATATCCCTCCTCCTTATATTATCCCGGCTGGGTAAGGTTAGATAAAACAGCTGATAAATACTGGAACATTTGAAAATTCAACATACACTCATCAAACTACAAAAAGCAAAACAGGAAAAAATAAATAATTGTAAACAACACCAAAACATAAAATACCTTCCTTATTATTCATTTGTTGCATTTGTGCCTTGGAGGTGGTGGGATGCTTCTTGGGTGCATTATTGTTTTGGTTTTGTTCTTTTCTCTATCTACCCTGAGGATGCCTGAATGGGCGAAATATTGGACAGATAATTTCAATTTCTGTTTTAACTTGGAGACTAAATGGCTTTTTGTTGGGATTTTTTCCACGGTCTTATCATACATTTTTGTTATTTTAACTTTTTTCATACAATCCTTTATAAATCATTACTTGTAATTTTACTATGTTATCCATTCTTATTATTTCTTACTAGTCATTTCATTATCTACCTTCCTCTTTATTTTTTCTCCACCAGTTATTTCATAATTTATCTTACTATCAATATTTCTTTAGATTCTTATCAGTTTTGTTTATATAAACTGTTATTCTTCCATGGTACTACAACATTTTATATAGTTATTTTCGGTATCTTTTTCCCGCCAAAACGTTGGTACGATAAAATAAGTCATTCTTATGTTCATATATAAATCTTTACTGTTCGTGTGTACGTCACTGAACTCCTCCTAAACGAATGGGCCTTTTTTTATTTAATTTTATTGTGAATATTCAAGCAGGACTACGGATGGTATAGATTCAGGATTCAATCCGATAGGAAATGTATTTAATTATTTATATTAATTAAAAGAATGTGTACGGCTATTAATCTTCAGCGCTCTGATCGGGAAAACTTGAACTGCCTTTGTTTACATCTTTGGATGTGTCGATCAAAACCTAAAATATTTCTTTCATTTAATTTATTACGATTGCTTATTTTTTGTCAATGCACTTTTGATTTTTTTTTGTGTGTGTATTCACTTGGTTTTGAAATGATTTAGATTCACTTCTGTTTAAATTTTGTGTGGACTCGAGAATAGTCTAGATTAACCCACAGGCAATGTTTCTTAATTTGTTATTTTCTTATTGTTGTTAATTGGACAAAACAAATGTTGCCTCGAGTTGAGTTACAACAAGTTTTAATTAGGAACTTGAAATGACTGATTCAATGTTTTTAGGGGAACCGAAAATATTAAACAGTTACTTCTTATGTTATTACATATTAGGAAAACCAGCAATTTTAAGCAGTATAAATGTTTAATGTTTCAAAGTTTGTTAATTTATTATTATTTTAGTGTTTGGTGTTGTTAATTGGACATAATTAACATAGCCGTTCGGTTCATATTATGAATGAAACTATTCTAAAAAAATATATGTTGAAGAAATTGGTCCGGGTAGAGGTCACTGAATGAATTTCTCGTGTAATTTGAGAGAATCTTTATTGATAGCCAACGTTTCGACCTACGTTGTAGGTCTTCTTCAGGGCTGTGGGGGGGAGGGGGGGTGGGTCCTCTCTGGCTATGAAACACAGACTCTAAAAAAATATAATTTGTTTTCTCTGGCTAAACATGTCGACCTATTTTTTTTATATCTATATCAACCAATTGAATAAAACAACAAACAATAAAAAAAAATGTAAGTTGGTTACGAAAGGAACATTTCCTCTAGGTTCATATTGTGAATCTAAACTAGTTTCCCTGGTTAATGAAATTAGCCTATTTTTCTATATCTATAACAACAGATCACATCCAATAAAAAAACAACAATAATTTTCTAATGAAAAAATATCGACTGTAGGTGCAGATTCTTAATCTAAAAAAAAAACTGTACCACTACAACCCGTGAACGGGTCTGGGGTTCAGCACATGGTAAAGACTGTTTCATGGACAAAGGTTCCGCAAGGAGGTGACTTGACCTAAGTCTCGCTAAACCGCCATATTTTCCCCCTTATTTTGGGTACCCTATTTTTATAATATTTTATAGAGGATGGGTGAGCCGCAGGAGGGTCCTAGATCCTATAAGATCCATCTCCGGGTGCAAACAGACTAAATAAAAGTTTTGCCCGGAGTGGTATTTAAACCAGCATTTACGGCATGGCAACTCAGTGCTCTACTACTGAGCCACTCCTTACAGAACCGTTGTCCATGAAACAGTACAGTCTCTACCATGTACTAAACCCCAGACCCGTTCACGGGTTGTAGTGGTACAGGTTTTTAATCTTAACTATTCTATAAAAAAAACTTAATAAAAATTAGGTTAACCAGGTTAAACATATCGACCTATCTCTCTCTCTCTCTCTCTCTCTCTCTCTCTCTCTCTCTCTCTCTATATATATATATATATATATATATATATATATATATATATATATATATATATATATATATATATACATACAGTGTTTTTCAATGATCAATAAATGTTTTGTTTTTTAACTTCTTATCACATTATAGTGGTTTCTTTCAGTGACTATTACCGATTTATTTTTTATCTTACCGTGGTTTCCCTGGCTTAACTGATAACTGACACTATCAAGTCAGATATTTTAATGATTTCTTAAAAATATATTTTTATAAATATTATCTTCGGATTTAAATGCTTGCACAGGAAAAGGTGTATCGGATCAGCTAGTTAAATAATTAAATAGTAATACTTTCAGCATATATTGTAGTAATGCTGTAATTATATTATATTACATAATACCTTTTTATAACTTTCTTTTTAATGTACAATTTTCAGTCATAAAATGTATATACAATTATATAGTAGAAATTATTGCTCAGATGTTTGGATTATATTTATAACATAGAAAGCTATAATAACAATTTATAACAAGATAAATGCCATAATAAAACTGTGCAACTACAATGGGATGGGGATTTTCGAAATTGAGCCCTTACAATTGGAGGCTTGGAAGTGAAATGTGAATTTCGGGGGTGGGGGGGGGGTACTGGCGTTTACCTCAGGTTTAAGTAATTAAATTGTAGAGACCGTTGCGGCTCCTCTTCCTTAGGCCTCGATTAAATGCTTATTCAAAGTCAACAATTTTTGGAAAGTTCTCATTTCCTAAAGTACACTTTCTTCTCTCTCCTCATCTCAATAGTGCTGCGAGGCGCGGGTGCATTGGATCGTATCTGAATTAAACATTATCACTATTCCTAATGCAGTATCCAACTACACTAGCCAATCGCGCAGACTTATTGTACTGTTCCTTTTGAGCCTTCCTCAATGTTATAATGTACTCTTTTTATAAGTGTCCACCTCGAAGAAATATTCTACCAGGGTTCACTTCATAAAGTCAGCAACTTCACATTTTAATCATAGTTGATTTTTTGGCTTTTTTGAATTTTTAATTGACTGGTAGGTGAAGAATACAGAGATATGTGGTTTTTATATTATTCAGGCAACTATCACGTTAACAGAATCATTCAGGAGAAAGAAAGAAAACTGCAGAAAAACAAATATGAATAGTTATTTTCCTAGTTATCATAAATAAAAACACCAAATTTCTGAAATAAATTCTTAAACACAAAAGATTCACAAACGTATCCACTAATATAAATATTTAAAAATAAAAAGGTTCATAATAAAAAAAGATACGTATCTCCAAATTCTGGGATACGAACTGAAGGCCGAAGACATGACTTGACTAGGCCAATATGAAGACCCACATTGAAATCATCTGCCACGTCGACTACCAGTTGCAAACGACTTCCATTTATGAGCTGCCTATTATGATAGCTGTCACTTGCTTCACCTAACCGTTTATAAACGCGCGGTTGGACCGATACCAGAAATACGTGTAGAATAGCATGGATATCAAGAAATAATATATCTATATTCTTAATTTATGTAGAAGAGATTCCATATATTACGACGGTCATTTATTCATTAATATTTTTTAAATATAAAAAAATGACCATATTTAAAAAAACTATCAATCCGTATATTTATAAACATACCCAATAAGTAAAATGAAATTGTCTTTCTTAAGGAAGATAAAACATTACAGCAAAATATATAATTTTATTTTCGTTTTAGTACTTCTCTTTTAATTTACGATTCTTGTTTTTAGCTTTTAATTTAAGTTTAAAGCTACTAAATAACATTCTAGATTAAATAGAGTTTGTTCCAACTATGTTTTATCATATTTTTGTTTTTGAGGGTAAATACACATACATTTTAATATTCGTAAACGAATGGAATAATTTACGCTTGTTTTGGAATACGTAGCAGTGAGGAATATTAGTTAGCTTACTTTTAAACATTTCACGAGCACAATAAACTAAGTAAATCAGCATCAGCCAAAAAGTGAAGAGGGCGGACTCTTACCATATACTGATGATTATAAAGTTGAGATAGAATCAGAATTAATTAGAATAGAATTTTTTTTCTGGGACCAGGTCCCCTAATAATAAACATGTGTACAAAATTTAATAAAAATCTATCAGGCCAAAGGGCTGCTTTATTAGAATAATAAAAGATTTACATAATAACATGAAAATAAATATAAACTAAAAGGTATGTTCTGATAGAAAAAAAAAATCCAAATAAAGCATACAAATTTACAATAAAAAGATAAAAATAAAAATAAATAATAGCATCTAAAAATATAAAAAATTATATAATTATGTGTGAGGAATATTTCCAGTAATTCATCAACCGATTATGTTGAATATATCTATTAATTTTTATTGATTAGAAAGCATCAGTTTGGAAATTTAGGAGATGTAGGAAAAGTTTGGATTTAGATGTGAATAAAGAAGCCAGGGGATGATTTCAGAAAAAGAATCACAGAACTAATGGATATTTGGATAGATGAAAATATCTAAAAAAAATGGAAAACTGCTCTAATACATCCCCTGCATAAAAAAGGATCAAAAACGGATACCAACAATTCTCCTCTCCTAAAGGAATCTCCCTGCTATCTGTCAGTTATAATATTTTCTCTAAAGCGCTGCTTAACAGGCTGAACCCACAACTAGATTCACAAATCTATATCGATGATATATTGAGAATATCGAGGAGGCTTCAGAAAAAGTAGATCTTGTCAAGAGCGAATTCTGAGCCTAAATCTGTTAGTAATTTACTACAAATTAAAAGCAAAGAAAAACCTATACATCACTTTTGCTGACTTCAAAAAAGCATATGACTCAGTAGACAGAAAAACAGTGCTGGAAGTGTTGCAGGAGTATGGAGTGGATAGAAAGACAAGAATACTGATAGGACTGACACTGACGGACATGAAAACAAGGGCCAAGCTCAAGGGATCCATCAATAAACCCTTCTAAATAAGAACAAGACTCAAACAAGGGGTAGCCTGTCCCCGGTACTGTTTAACGTAGTCCTAGAAAAAAAATCAGGAAGTAAATGTGGAAGAGCAACGAAGCTGGTGCAACGTAGGTACTAAAAACTTCTTCTTCTTCGTCTGTCTCTATCTCCTTTGTGCTGTTAAGCGTGGAGTAGTCTCGGACCATCTTCGGTATGTGTCTATCCCGGGCCTTCCTTTTCATCTCCACCAGGGACAACCCCCGCTCTCACCCGAGTCTATCCATATAACTATTATATGTGATTCTCGGGCGTATATGTGAACGGTCTTTGCCCTCTCGGACTGGCCTCCATCAGCCACCTTGCTCTACTCTCGTCCCCCATCCTGCAAACGTGCCAATACCACTTGAGCTGGCGTTCCTGTATGACATCCCTACCATGTCTAACTCCCAGGGTATCTCTAATTGTTCTGTTCCTCATGTAGTCTCGTCTCGTCTTTCCCTCTGCTCTTCTGAGATACCTCATTTCTGCTGACGTCACTCGTGAGGCATTCTTGTGCATTAGTATCCAGCTCTCGGCACCATATAATAAGACTGGGAGGAAGACAGATCTAAAGATGGGAAGCTTCGCCTCCTTCCTCACCTCCTGCTTGTCTACCAGAGTTCTGGAAATCTGGAAGAAAACCTGGTTTGCTTTACGCACTCGATGTATAACCAGATATTCTTAAATGTCAACCTGTCAGTTGGTGTCATTTACTCTCAATCCCAATCTCTTGCTTATATCCGGTTGATGGCGAGTCCTCTTCTTTTAAGCTCCTCGGACCACTCCTCCACTGCAACTTGCAGAGCATCCACATTGTCTGCTACCACCACAATTTCTGCTGCATAAACGAAACACAGAGCCTGGACGGGCACCATATTCCAGGAGCCAACGATTGCTCTGAATGTTCTCCTCTTGCATACCTTCAACACCTCGTCCATGACAATGTTAAACAGGAGTGGACTGAGGCTATTTCCTTGCTTAACTCCTTTCTAGATTCTGAATGGAGCAGGCTTCATACCATTTAATCTAACCACGCCTTTTGGATCCTGGTTCGTTGATTTGATGGCGCTAATCAGGTTTGGTGGAATCGTCTTCTCTTGTAAAGCAGTCCGAATCTCCTTTCTGGGGATCGTGTCAAAGGCTGATTTGAGATCCAAAAAGGCAATGTACAAATTTCGTCCTCGGTCCAACGCTTTCTCCGAAACCATCCTGAGCGAGAAGATATGATGCTGGGTTTGTCTTGAAGGCCGGATAGCAGCTTGTTCTTCTTCATGTTGGGTTCTACATATGCTCTCAGCCACTGCTCCAGGATCCTTGTATACAATTTATACACCACCAAAGAGAGGCATATGGGCCGGTAGTTCTCACATAATGTCTGGTCTCCCTTCTTGTATATAGGTATAATTAGATTGTCTTCAAATTCCCCACGAATGGTCTCTGAGTTCCATATCCTCTGGAACAGGCCCTTTAGTGCTTTAACCAGCTTTGGTCCCCCAAACTTTACCAGTTCTAGTGCTATATCATCCGTTACCGCAGCTTTACCAAGCCTTATATGTACCATTGCACCCTCAACCTCTTTCTCTTGGAGTGTGTCATCCATATCCTCAGGCTGTATGTGTCACTAAAAACAAAAACATCAAAGTAAGATGCCTGGCATATCAGACGATCTGGCCATAATGGCGGAGAATGAAAGCGAAGCAATAGAGCAATTGAACACATCAATGGAAATAGTTAAAAAGGCAGGTTTACATATATCGTTTGAGAAAAAAGAATTAATGACTACAGATAGAAACTTTCAAAAGAAAATAGTAGAGACAAAGTAGGGGAGAATTGAAGTAACAAATAAATTCAAGAACCTGGGGGAAACTATATGTTGCAATGGGTTAAAGAAGGAAAGTATAAAAGAGAAAACAAATAAATTGGAAAGACTAAGCTTCGCGACAAGCTTCATATAATAAAAGGAGCCTGTCAACAAACGCGAAGATAAGACGCTACAATACGGTCGTCAAACCGGTGATACTGTACGGAATGGAAACCGCTTCCCTCCCCAGCCTAAAGAAAAGGTTAGAGACAGAAAGAAGAATACTAAGAAGAATTTACGGCCCAAGAAAAACACAGGAAGGCTATAGGTAGAGACCTAATAAGGAAATATACAAAAAAGTAAATGATTTGGAAACGGACATAATAAAATCTACGGACATATGATGAGGATGCACCCAAAGAGATTAAATAGAGATATCTTCTATAAAATGAGAGGATACAAGAGTACTGGGGGGTACATCAAACAGATGAAGGAAGAAACTGAAAGACTGAAAATAACAGACCAAGACTGTTTCGATAGGGATGACTAATGGGAAAAGACTAAATGAAATTAAGTTTCTTATGGGAAAGGGAGATGCGAGAAAAGGAATAGCGTGGACCGAGGAAAGAAGGAAAGGAAAATCGGAAAGAATTAGGAAAAGGTGGGAAATAATAAGGAAGGAGAGAAGGGGTATGTAAACAAGTGAAAATAAAGATATTCGCGCGGTCGCGTGGAAGGCCGTTCCTGAAAAAAAAAGATGACGCTTGACAGATATAGGGTGGGAGTGAGTTCCAATGAGAGGTAGAAAGGGCGAGAAAGGAACGCTCAATTTCTTGTTTCTGAGGGAACGGATAAAAAGGTTGGAAAGGCAAAATTTTGTGATTTTGTCCTATTACTTGAGGTACAGGTAGAACAAACTTTGGAGCGGTGGAAAAGGTTAGCTTCAAGGAGAACTCCATGTTACTCGTTTGAAACCCATAGTTCCATCTAGCACTGCGCAAACAGCCCCAGCCATGCTTGTCTCACTCCAGCTGTTTCTGGTTAAAGTTCTTTGATACTTGGGAGACATTTTGTTTTCTGTAAAGAGCAACACGATACCATTCGTAATCAAAAAAAGTAATAGGCGAACAAATAAATAGGTGGATAAAACGGGACATAAAAAAACTGTAACCCGTTTTATCCAACTCTTAAGTGTCCCGTTTTGTCCAACTCCGTCACTTTTCAAAACAAACATGGCTGCTGCCTAAACGTGAAAGGAAAATTAGATTGACTACACATGAGAATATTCGTTAATAAATGCTTAATCAAATGTAATACTCACCGGAATTGTATTCTCATATATGTAGAAAACAACGTAAATGTAGAAAGTGCCAAGAAAAAAAAGTAAAAAAGTTCTAAGAGCTACAACTTTCCATCAACTAGTAGTCTCGAGGCGGGACTCACTGAGAATGATTTAATGACGGCCGAGAACAATTTTCTGTCGTCGTAAGCTTGATAGCAGCAGTAGTCGGGTCCCTAGGCGACGTATCCCGTTTTGTCCGACTATCCCGTTTTATCCAGCTTTCCCCTACATTACACAAGCCAATACCCCAAAATATATAAAATAAATTCTGCAAAAAATCTAATAAATCGCGCGAGAATATTATAGTCGCCATTACACCAAAAAAAAAACAGCTGAAAACAATGTACTGATGACCTCTTATTAAAGAATAGTTTTAATAACTTGTTTTTATTAAATGAAATTAGAAATGGCCGACACATTTAAGGTTCCAACGCTTTCTAAAAAAAAAAAAAAAATGATACCTATCCCAAAAAAAGTACTATGTAATACCATATATACCAACAATATCCGAAAGACTAGCTAGAACACTCATCGGTAACAAAAGTGACATTGACTCCACAATTACTTTCAAATATACAGCAACAGTTCAAGACTATTTACTAAAACCAAAGATTCGGATAAATTATAGTTAAAATCAAATGATGTGTACGAAATACAGTGTGAAGATAAATCCTGTTTCGGAACATCATAACAATACTTTTTTTATATTAATTTATTCATTAAAATTTACAACTGTATTCTAACAATACAACAAGTAAATGGCAGGAATGATACATATTGGCATGAATAAAGACAAGCAAAGAAACTAACCATTGGTATTATTCAAATAACAAGTTCAACTTAGAAGGTCATCTTCTTTTCAGACGCATCGGAGGATTATCAGGAATTGAAGAAGTAGCTAGATTTGAAACTAGTGGATTTGAGTGGGAATGAAGTTTATCATGAAAATATGGGTATCGGGTTCGTGCCAAATCGGCAATAAATGGGACATTGGGGTCATTATGGATGACTCTATTCGTAAAAAAGTAAGGAGCATTAAGGATTTTACAAAGGAATTTATATTTTAAGGATTGGATACGAGAGGATTTCGATGGATTAGTGTAACCCTAAAGCTCTACTCCATAAGTCCAAATAGGTCTTATAATAGTCCGGTAGATGAGTCATTTGTAATTAATTTGGAGCTTGGAGCGTTTTTCTAGTAAGTGTCTGAAACGGAGAGCAGTTTCTTGTCTTTTGAATGAATGATTCGAATAGATGTCTCAAATATTATAATTCCTAGTTATAGGAATTTCACAGGTGTGTGAAAGTCGCAATAAATTCAAGAGAGCTGCATTTTTGATATGTTATAAGGGTATGTCTGAGTAGTGTAAATCCAAGTTTGCAACCGAAAAAAACGGTTGGGAAATCTTTTGGTGGCCGAAAAACCTCGAAATGGTCGGAGTAAATTCAGTTTTTGGCCTTTATCTTCTAATTGGTGCGTTTTTTATAAAAAACATAATAGACCATTGGTAATGTAACTTAAATTTTCTACAATTTTAATCCAACTGCGGCTCTGTAGCTCTAATAGATTCTTAGTTACGCCCTATTGAAAAATGCTCATTTTTTTCAAAATGACCAAATATTAGGTTTTGACCCACTTTCGTGAGTAAAGCCGGCCGAAGGAGTGGTCCTACAATGAAAGTGATGCGGAATGAAGCTGTAGTAAATTTAATTAGCTTTTATTTAAGTACAGACCGAAGCCTGTAGGTCTGATAGATTCTGAGTTAAGCCCCTTGGTAATTTTTTCCACAGCGTAACTCAGAATCTATTAGAGCTACAGAGCCGCGGTTGGATTCAAATTGTAGGAAAATTAATCCATATTATAAGTGGTCACTTATGTTTCTTTTTATCAAAAACGCACCGATTAGGAGATAAAGTCCAAAAACTGAATTTACTCCGAACATTTCGAGGTTTTTCGGCCACCAAAAGATTTCCTATCCGTTTTTCGGTTGCAAACTTGGATTTACACTACTCAGACAAGCCCTTATAACACATCAAAAATGCAGCTCTCTTCAATTAATTGCGACCTAAAGCCCTTTTTTGCTACCTGGCTGCTGGCCTATTAGGCGTTTGTCGAGACTTAATCCATAGCATCGGATGTGCTCTACAGTAGTCAGTGGGATATTATTAAAGGATACTGGAGGAAAGAAAGTCATTGCTTTCCTACGAAGGGTAAAGGTTATTTGGCAGGATTAGTGGGAATTAATTTTTATCCTCCGCTAATTGAAGAGTATGGGATGGAATAACTGGATTATTGTTGACTGATAATACATATGTATCAACAGCATACGTGGTAAGGGTAGCATTATAATGGGTTGGGATGTCAGCTGTATAAACTGCGTAGAGGATTGGGCCGAAGTACTGCCTTGAGGAACACCAGCAGATTGAGAAAAGAGGGATGAAAATAAATTATTGTGTATGAATTCCTTGAATGACCTGCTAGTGATATAGGACTGGATAATAAGAAAATATGTAGGGGTAGGAATTTTTAAAGCAATCCCTGGTACCAGACTCGGTCATAAGCCTGTTCCACGTCAAGATAGGCCGCAGAACAATATAATCTACGTTCCAATAGAGAGGAAACAACGTCCTCCACGTGATGACATTGCACACACACAAAGGTGTGAGATGTTCGGAATCGAAACCGGTGATTTGGTATAATGTGGTTTGCATTCAGGATGGAGTACAATCGTTTCAGGTTGAGCTTTTCCAGGATTTTAACCATACATGGTAAAAGTGAGATAGTACGGTAAGATGAAGGGTATTCCGTTTTTTTTTTTTTAAGTATAGGAATCGACGGATAATTTTCAGAGGTAAGGAAAATATGTAGTGTGAAATATATATACGTGGATGAGGAATAGAATGGCTTTTCTAGGAAGATGTTTTAAGATGTGGATCGTGATGAGGTCGTGTCTAGTAGCGTAACAATACTTAAAACGTAGAGTGTAGCAACACAAATATAGTTGTAATTCGATAGTAAAAACTCCTAATAAACCAGACCAAACAGCTCTCATTACACATTTTAGAAAAACGAAACATTAATTTAAATTTGATAAACCTAAAATTATAAGCCAAGAGAAAAATAGTTTCAAATGTAAAAGAAATTATAACTATAGAAACGTATAAAGATAGCACAGTAAACGAAAAATGGGATATTCAAAGTCTATGTTCGTGTTATGATAATTTAATTAATTATTAATAAAAATAATTATAGACGCTAATAAAATCTATAATGATTTAACAATAAAAAACTGCCGATCTTAATCATTGATGACATTCTTTACAATATCTACATTACATGCAAGTGTTTGAAGCTATATAACCTATAAATATAACAATGTAATTGCTGAAAAGCGTTATGAAGTCCTAAAAAATAGTAATCGCCTATGGACATAATTAAATCTCATGGCAAACGCTTTGCAAGTGAATTTAATTATATAAAAATATATGCTGAAATTGAGGTTTCCAAGATTTTATCAAAGTAATTTTCATTACTTTTTTTAATGGTTCTAAGAATGAAGAATCACACTCTTTAATTTTACGAAATAGTAGTTAATACTCCCGAAAGACCAATAGATGCTTTCTATAAAGAAGGTGAACTTTCCAATTTTCATAGCATTAATCAAGATGGATGATGAGCTTAGCTTAAAGAAAGGCGCTCAACAATGAATGTATAATGTTGAAGGGGAATGCCGGGTCTAGAGCCATAATAATCTGTGAAAGTGCTCAATTTACATGAGCCCGGTGCTAGGTATAAAGACTTGGCAACTATAAATTTAAACGATAACATCTTACAAGCGGCGTCCGAAATTAATGTGTGTCAACCGAGCCTTGTTCCATTAACACCAAACCTCCGCCCCGTCCCCTCCTTCAACCAACTCACTTTTTAAGCTTCTTTCACTGATATTTTCGTATAGGAAAAATTAAAAGAAATGTTTGGTGAATCAGATTTGGGCAACACTGATTAAATGAGATTGTTTTCTTTTTTTCACAAATATGTGCCAAAAACAACATTATCCATGGAAATTTGGTTACTAGTTATATAAATAAGGTCCATGATTCACCCTGATCATAAAAAGAGAGACTACCTAAAATGCACCAACTAAAGAGAAATATGAAGGATGAGGAAATGCAGATTCAAGGTAAGCTTATGGTTATTAAAGATAAAAATAATTGAAAATAGTCAAGAGCTGAATCCGGTTAAGTGGATATATCTCAGAAGAGTTCTCAAGAGGTCACGAGTTACCTTTTAAGGATTTTATTTCTGGTCTTAAAAATGAAAAAAAAAAAGATCACCTTTGGAAGGAAAGTGATCTATCTCTCTATTTTCTCCAAAGAGAAAACCTTACCATCCGCAAACGATATTGATTGCCATTGTACTATGTAAGCATTAGTCATAAGTAAGTAGTCTACACCTAAGTGCTAATGAGAACCAAGTAGAATAGAATAGAATAGAAAACAAACTTTATTCTCCCTTTTGAATAACAATAATGAACAAATAAAAAAAAAACAGCATAATATTCATCTGGCCAGAAGGCTACATAATAATACAAATCATGATATAATCAAGAGTGACAAAGCATGAAAAAAAAAAAGAAATAGATAAGAAAACAAATAAATAAAAAGTTCGAAACTTGATTGGAATTTAACTAACTGTCGAAAATAAATATATTGATATTAACAAAATAACAATGAATAACATTAATACAATAAGATTCCAAAAATAATTTACTTTCTACACTTGAAACGCTTTTCACGTTGATCAAGGTTATTATTAGCTTGTTATTACTATTATTATTACTACTAGACAAGGAAAATAAAATCATTTTAGAAATTAACATTTTATCTGATAAAAAATTTCAGTCTTTTGATATTTAAAAATTAGTCAAAAAACAAAATTTATTTACTTTTATGTACAATTAGGACACATTTTTTGTGATGCTCTCCACAAATAGGTTCCCCGCAACCGTCACACACCATTTTGGATTTTTTTTTTATAACTACAGAATGAGCAGTAAGATCTTTTTCTCTCATTTTTTTAACCTGATTACTTGTCTTTTCACTTCCTGTATTTTTAGACATTTATGTATATTGCTCCTCAATACATTCGACAGCAGCATTTGGAGCCGTTTGTGCGTCCACGCTTCGGATAATTCTTCAGCGATTTTTATCATGAAGTCTAGTCGAGAAAGTAATTTTTATAAATTGTCTTCGTTGATAGCATAGTCATCGTAGAGGGTTGATACCAAAGATACAAGTTTGTTTTTCTATATACGAAACTGCAGTTAGATTATTTCTAAAAATAAACAACAAGCACCCCCAACTTGACGATTTTGGTATTTCATATCAGTAAACTTAATTTGTAGCTGTGGCTTGTTTTTTTTTTGTTTTTTTTATCGTTCCAATGTGCGTGAGATTATACTCTTCTAAAAGTTCTTCGGCGAGAGGAATGCTTGTGAACCAGTTGTCTCCAGTCAAGTTTCGATGACTCCCTTTAACTGGTTTTATTATTATTTTTTTTGGTGAAATAAGTAGCCGCAGGAGAATTTGTTGGAGTTGACCCCAATTTGAGAACAAACATTATTTTATTATAAAATGGACAGTCATTAGGCTTAAAAACAGAAAAATGTATTATGTATTAAAATGATTTGGTTATAATAAAAAAAAATATTGTAGACTTTTGAGACCTAGCATACTGTTAAGTAACAGTATAGGCCTGCCAGGGGGATATACTTTTGTAAACAGGCCTCTCGGGCCTATCATGTTACAGTGAGGGTTAAGATTGGCAGTGAGTATATTGATCATTGAGTCGACGGTGGTACAGGAATAAATTTGGTTCCAATCCAGGATTTCGAGGGAAGGAGATATATTTTCAGGGGTGTGTCCATCTAGGTTGCGAAAAGTTATTGTTTTCGGCAGGATTTCTGGAGTTTGGATATTGTATGAGATTTGGATTAAATCATGAGAGGACAGAAATGGGGCAAGTAATTGCTCACAAACATTGCTTCCCACAGAGCTAAGGCATTCGAGCGTTCCTTCCTCGCCTGCCCCACCACTGTGTGGAACTCAATCCCTCCTTTCATCCGCCATTCTTCTTCTTCCTCAGAAGAAAGTAGTCTCTGTGCGATGAGTCAATGATGAACAAGTCTAACCAGGTGTCAGATTAGAGAGTGTGGTGGGTAGGAGAAAATGGGACAACGGAGAGGTGTAGAGAATAAAAAAGGTTTTCAAGGTACAGTATATCATTGGATTGGACCATGAGATTGGTGTTAAAGTCACCGGAGATTATGCTGTGGTTCTAGAAAGGAACATGGTTGTAAAGGACCGACTCAAAGATAGGATCAAAAGGGATTAAAGGAAGGCAAATACACGACAACGTATAGGAGAGGATTTGATTTGCATGAAATTTGGACGAAAAGGAATTCTATGTGAGGGAAATTGGACTCCGGTGAAGAATCCAGGATGCATGATTTTAGGGAGTTGTGGACGTCAACGTGTCTCTGTGGAGTTCAAGGCCAAAATAAATCGTTTGATGAATTGCTTTGTACGCTTTGTCTTCGGGATCCCCAGGGACGCCCCTGTCTCCCGACTTTATGAAGAGTTAAGGTGGTTGTATCCTTCCTATCGACGTAAGTATTTCCTTGCATCCTTCCTCTATCAAGTTATCCAATCCCGCTGTCCATTATATATTATCCTCAAATTTAAATCCTCCATCCATTCCCGTGATACCCGTTCACACCCTTCCGATTTATATAGAGAGGTCCATCGAACCGCTGCTTTCGACAGATCGTTCCTGATTCGGTCCTGTTCCCTGTCGAATTCTATCCCTTCTTTCATTCGCCGTTCCAAGACCCTTCCTACCTTCAAATCCCGCTTATTTGATTACTTCCTGTCCTCCATTTCACCGAAGAGCATACATAAAATTATCGATAGAATATTATTTATTTTGTTTATTCTTCTTATTATTCATTTATATTTTTATTTTTAATGTGAAGTAATGTGAAATCTTCATTTTTTCATTATCATAAGAAGTTAATTTTTTATTTATTATTATTTAATCAGCTTTATAGATTGACGTTTTTGCTTGTTTTGTTTTTTCTTTGTACTCTAAGGCTCTAAAGCCCACAATAATGTACAGTTATGTCATTCTAAAGGGACTTGTCCCAGAATAAATATAGAATTTATTATTATTGTTATTATTATT
Source organism: Arma custos (assembly GCA_037127475.1). NCBI lineage: Eukaryota > Metazoa > Arthropoda > Insecta > Hemiptera > Pentatomidae > Arma > Arma custos. Next base: position 107,614,723 of record CM073761.1, read on the forward strand.
ATTAAGATCTATCTACGGCGTTATGGTTCATGAAGGGCTCTGGCCTCCTCGACAATTCTCCTTGAAGAGCGACCCAACCATCATATTCTCTCTTTTTTAGTATATGAGACTAAATCGAGGTCTTTACAGAGGTCTCGATGATCTTTACTGGTTTTATTTTTTATATATATTCGACTTTGGTCAGGATTTTCTTTTTACAAGCATTTATGAAACTCTCTTGTCGATTTGTAGGGGTCCACGCCTCACAAGCATATGTCACTACTGTTCTTACATACGAATTATATAAGAACGTTCTTGATAGCCCAGTAACATATGTTGTCATACTGAATCCTCGATGTTATTTCTTCTTCTATTTAATTTTTTTTACTTGAAGTTTGTTACTTTTTCAAAGCTACATCCTCCACTTAACAGAGATCTACCAGTCGTGCTGTTCTTGGACGATATCATTTATTTTGTTTAGCCCTACTTCGAATTTTTCGTATTCCTCAGAAGTTACCCATTTAGTTTTGGTCTGACTATGATAACATCGTCAGTAAAAGCGAAGTGCCTTTATAATAAATGCAACCATCAGTCGTCGCATCCAGCGACATAGGTTTCTAAAGGGCTCTTAAGTTTTCATAGAACACGTTTATTCAGATGCACGTTTATTTTAAAATATAATTACAATATAATAACGTAAAACATGTGAATTTGTTTATTGATAGTTACTTTTTAAAACCACATAATGCATGGAATTTTTTTTTTCTCTAAGGGTTTCCTCAGATTGAGGTTTCCTTCAACCAAAAATTTCTTTTGTAATTTTTCCATTTTGTTCCATCTTATGTATCTTCTTCCCTCAGACCATGGCCGTGCATACTTTCCTCAACTCCTTCCATCCATCTTTTAAGTGGTTTTCCTCGCTATTTCCTCCCTTCAACACTCCAATTGAAAATTAAATTGGCCAATCTTGCTATCTTCATTCTTCTAAGATGACCATACCAATCCAATCTTTTTTTCTCTATATTTTGGAGGACGTTTTGTTGAGTTTGCATTCGTTCTCTAATTTCGTCATTAGTCCTTCTTTCTAGTCTGGATACCCTGGCAGCTCTCCTCCAATAGCCTATCTCAGTAGCAACTAGCTTTTTTTCCTAGAGCAGTGCTTATCGTCCATGCTATTCTCCATATAGCAATATGCTTTCGATTACGGACTTGTATATGAGCTTCTCTGTTGTTTTCGTCATATTATTGTTCCAAAGGACCGAGTTAAGCAAACCAATAGCTTTGCGGGTTGTAATTATTCTGTGTTTTATCTCTTTTTCCGATGTTCCATTCTTTTTCATTACAGATCCCAAATTATCCACTCGTTTTATTACATTTCCTTCAACAACAAGGTCCTACTTATCATACATTAAGTTTTTCTGAAGTTTATTTTAAGTCCCTGACTATCATATGTCTCCCACAGTTTTCGGAGCATATATTCTGCATCCTCATGTTCTTGAGCGGCAATTACCTTATCTTCAGCGAACAGTAGATTATGTAGATGGCCGTTGCCTATCCTTTCTCCCATTTGCTTACATTTTTTATCCCATTCTTTTAAAGCCGTTAAAATATATATTTAAAATAGAGAGGGTGACAGCAGCCTTGCAGTAAGCCTGTACTAGTCGACAATTCTGGTGGCACATTCCTAACAATTTTTATTTGACACTGGTTGCTGCCCTATAATCTTCTAATAAGGTCTATCAGCGGTCTGTTAATAGAATTCTTTTGATGTGCTTCACATAATACCATTCGGGAAACATTAATGTATGGTTTTTACAGGTCTACGAATTCCAGACAAATTTCTTTGGATTCCATTTCACATTTTCCCAAACAGCTGTCGAACTGTGAAAATATGATCGACGCATGATCTCCCAGCAGTGAACCCACACTTCTTCTGGTCTCACTGCTTCTTCTAATTTATTTCTAATCAATCTGCCCAAAACTTTCATTATCGAATTTATCACGTGAATTCCTCTATAGTTTGAATATTTATTTTTGTCACCTTTTTTGAACATAGAAGTTAAACATCCAAGTGTCATTTATTTTGGAAGCGTGTCACCGCATGGAATAGAATTAGTTAGGTCCGTTATCAATTCATTAATTTCTGGCCTCCATATTTTAAAAATTCCACATTTATTCCACCTGGTCCAGGTTCATTCTTCAGACGCTTTATCTCCTCTGTCACTTCCTCTACCGTCACCTTCATCCCGACACCCTCATTCTCCTCTTACTTTTCGAACTCAACTATTTCATATAGGTTAGAGAAGAATTGGTTGACTGTAACTGTAAGGAAGAAATCGTTGGGGTGCAGTCAATAAAAACACCTTAATAAATGTAACTTATTTATTGTGTGCCGACGTTTCGGCCTACAATGTAGGCCATCTTTAGGGCTAAGAGAGAGAAACAAACAGAAAAACATATAAAAAAACGTTGCAGTAACAAGAATATGGTGACAAGTAATGTGGAAATTAAAATAGTGACTAGATATGATGAAACAGTGAATAGATATGATAACTAAAGATAATGAATATACAAGTGGTTACAGAATATAATAAAATTAAAATAGTGACAGATAATAATAAAATTATAGATGATGAACAGAAATTAAAATAGTGACAGATATAATAATTAAAGAATACGAATATAAAATACAGAACATTTCTTTTCTAATTCTACGATTTCATCATATCTAGTCACTATTTTAATTTCCACATTACTTGTCACCATATTCTTGTTACTGCAACGTTTTTTTGTAGGTTTTTCTGTTTGTTTCTCTCTCTTAGCCCTGAAGATGGCCTACATTGTAGGCCGAAACGTCGGCACACAATAAATAAGTTACACTTATTAAGGTGTTTTTATTGACTGCACCCCCAACGATTTCTTCCTTATATTTCATGTAGGCCTCTTTTTTCTCCGGAATTCTTTCCTTATCAAGCCAGGTATGTTGAGGCTTCCTTTCGTCCTTACATCCTAAGACTTCAAAGGGTTTTTTTTTCCTTTTATATAACTATAAATCTCTTCAGCATCGCCTTTAAAGTTTTCATCTATTTTTGAGTTCATTCGGCTTTCGAAGAGCATTTTAATGCTTTGATCTTGAATGATGGAATTAAGTATAGGAGAATTACTTAAATTTGAGGTCATGATCGAGAAGAACACACTTATATAAAATAAATTAACTTTTAATTCATAAAATGACACTAAAAACAACATAAAAATATTATAAAAACACTTTGATAGCGACTAATAATATTACAATATTCGGTTTTTAAACGGAACTTTGAGGACGATGAAAAATGTTGTAAGCTTCTAAAAACGACATTTTTTTCGATGTTAGTTAGTTCCTACGGAAATTTTAAATCGATAAATATTAGTTTATTCCGAAGTAAAACATATTTGTAATAATGTGTAAGACAAAACAAAACAGTTTTGATTTGATAAGTAACAAATAAGGATGAGAAAAAAAATAATCAAAAGAAAGTTTGACTAAAAGAGCAATAAACAAAGTTGTTTCAATTAAATTTAAATGGTTCCCAGTCTGCTGGCGTTCCTCAAGGTAGCATCCTCGGTCCTATCCTTTACACAGTATATACAGCTGACATTCCAACCCATCCTAACACCTTCATCTCCACGTATGCTGATGACACATGTGTGTTATCAGTTAATAACGACCCATATATTGCATCCCAATCCCTTCAATTACACCTATTACACCTCGAAGAATGGTGTCGGAATTGGAGAATTAAAATCAATCCCAGCAAGTCCCATCAAATTACCTTTACCCTCCGTCGAAAACCGTTGACTTCCTGTCCTACTGTATTCTTTAATAGTTCTCCACTTATCCCTGTTGAACAGATTCGCTACCTGGGACTCAACTTAGACAAGCGTCTTACTTGGAACCCTCACACAAGACTGAAAAGACAAGAAACAGCTAGACGTTTCCGACTACTTCAACACATACTAGATAAGCGCTCAAAGCTTCAGATCAATTACAAAAGACTTATTTATTTGACTGTTATAAGGCCTATATGGACTTATGGAATTGAACTATGGGGCTCCACCAAACCATCGAATTCCTCTCGTATCCAATCCTTGCAATCCAAAATCCTTCGCAAAATCCTAAACGCTCCTTATTTTGTCACAAATAAAACCATCCATAGTGACCTTAACGTTCCATATGTTACCGATTTAGCTCATTCCAGATACCTATCATTCCACAATAAACTTCAAACCCATCCAAACCCACTTGTTTCCATCCTTGCATCCAATTCCATCCCGGACAATCCTCCTAGGCGTCTGAAGAGAAGATGGCCTCGGGACCTTCTATTATAGAACTTTATTAGAGTGGTGCCAGTGGGTAGTATCTCTACATGTGCTATCATGTATTATTTACTCTTATAGCAATTGTACTAGATGTATGTATTACAGTTGTACAACTCAATAAAATAATAAAAAAATAAAACATTTAAATGGTGACACATTTAGGAAAACTTGATTTAAATAAAAACAGTTAAGAGAGTAGTTAACTCTTAAATTGCCATGGAAAATATTTTTAATCCATTTACCATGTATTCCTTCTTGTTTCGACCGTGTCAAGTTCTTTGCCCCGATCAGATTAATCTTATCAGATTAAGGCTTAAGCACTGAGGAAGCTTGCTGTTTGGCCAGCGAAACATCGCCAAAGAACTGACACGGTCGAAAACAGAAGAAATACATGATGAATGCATTAAATACAGTCTTTTTAAACTAATCAAAAAATTTTTCTCAGATATAGATAGCGGTATAGAAAAATGAAAAACAGTGCACCGGTAAGGATCACAATATTAAAAAGAAAAAAAAAAGATTGGCCAGACGTGTTGAAGCTGTTAGGGTAGATGTGGACGGAAGGTTAAACCTTAAAAAAAAAATAAAACATACAATATCAGAGGGAATGGGGTCGCCTCATGAAGATAAGTGAGTAAATATTCCCTATACTTACGAGTCACTTGGGCAAACATCGTAAGAGTGAGTGATTAGAATAGCTAGAAGGAAGTCTAACCAGAAATGTTGTGCTGATACAAAACTAGTGGACCTGACAGATGCACTAATATGGCCTTAGTAGATTTATTAATATATGAAAATGATTCAAGTGGGCCAGAGAGATTATGAACTGATATTAGCTGATTAGATGCTCCTAGAATTTGCAAATGTACTTCCCGATAACACACCCTTTCTTGTTATGAACATTCAATGGCAAAACTAATGCAATACATCTCAATCGTTCTTTTGTTTCTTTCCATCATATATTGAAGTTTGAATATATTATAGAAATTTAATAAAGTGTGTATAAAATGTTTATATAATAAAAGTTCGATTTAATTAGCTTATTATCGCCAATGTTAATCAAACCCACCATCAACTACAACAAACATTACAGCAAGTCTGAGCGAATAATATTTTCGAATTAATAATTGATGGTCAATACTATTCAGTTCATAAATGCCGTAGACATTTTATTTTATTATTATGTCAGTTTAATCTTATAAAACTCAGATGAATATGAAAAAAAAAGTTTTTTCCAAGGGAAAACATACCTGAACAAAAATTATTGGCCATTGGAAAATGTCTATAGTTGAGAATTCTGTTGGAGTAAAGTAATTTTTGCTAGTAATTCAGTAGTGAAAAAGATTACGAAGACTCTTGGTATGGTTCCCAGGTAAATTATCTCCTGTGGGAGCCGCTGAGAAACAAACGCAATTGGAAGTGGGAAATGGTTGTTGGCACGCTAGCCGTTCACATCTCACTCCTTTCTCCCCAACCCATCATCTCTTCATCTCTTTCATCATCTACAACCATTCCTTCAGCTCTACCCTTTTCCCCAGCTAGCAGCCTCACAATTTCCGATTAATGATCATTTTGACATGGTGAATTTTGAAACTTTATCACTTGATATTGACTCACTTGCACATCCCGGATATGAAGGAATTATGTTTAATATTGATATCCACGATAGTTGTGTTAATTTGGGAACATTTTTGGGTTATTCGTCCATTTTTGTTTCTTCATTTATTAGATATAATGGGATAATTTCAGTTAAACGTTAGAAACAAAAAAGTGCTCATAATTTTTTCAATTTATAAATTAAATTGAACATACAATTGAAACCACAATAGCCTATTAAAATATATATATATATGTGTGTGTATATAGACCTGAAATATAAACGTAATAACTGATCTATTTTTATTAATTGTTATTTTGATTGTGATTATTTATAATATTTTTGTTATAAAGAGAAATTATTGTGTTGTCTGACTTCTCCCCCGCCCTTGAGGAAATGATTTAGTTCCCCCACATCGCCGTTAAATTTCTCCAAGTCTGATATCTCCCTTCTTAAATCTTGTGCATTGGCCTTCCTTAACTTCATCTTCTCCAACTCTAAGTCTACTAAGAGAACTAAGTCTACCCGCGCCATTGCTAGAGTATTTGACGGTAATGACGGAAACTCGGGATTCGCCTGTTCTGGCTGTGAAGGCTCCAACGTTAACGTTGCCGGCCTCAGGATTTCTCTTTGTTCATTCATAACGACACAACTAGTTCTTTTTCAAATTGAGAGAGCCATTAGTGTCCTTGAAAAATAAAAAAAAATATTCTCACTGAACTGCTAAAACGTTTTCCGGGTTTCGGCACCACTTAAGTACTTCTCCTCGCAAAACATAAAAACAAAGAATAAGTAGGGAGATTAACAACACACTTGACGGCTGGTTAAACACTGAATTTATTGCCATCTTGAACCTCTATTTATAGATTCTGACAGCTGTTTACAATGCCAGCACTGAAACAGTCTCATCATGATTAATGCCTTAGCTGGGTATACCCGGAAAATTGGTTTGATTGTCTAAGGCATATGTAGACTACCCCCAATGTACAGTCCTGATACAGGGAGATATCTCTGAGGCCTTTGAAGTTGGACTGGCCTGAGGAAGGGAGATGGACTCTCGCCTTTACTGTTCAGCATAGCCCTTGAGAAGGTATTAAGAACATAAAGAGAGAATGGTGGGGTACACGTCTGAATGGAACATAAAATTCTTGCATACGCCGATGATATAATCCTCGGAAGTAATGAAAGGGATATTCAGAGACTCGCTAAGACACTGATGAGAGAAGCAGACCGTACTACAAATAATATGAATTATCATAACTCCCAAAGGATTTACTATATTTAAGATTTGACAGAATATGCAAGGTCAATATTGATATAGAAACAGGGAAAACATATTTGGTACAGGAAAAAATAAAGTTGGTTTTAGGTTTTTTTTTATAATTATGGGTAAATGGGGCAGGGCTACAGTGGGACAGAGAGATTCCCGTGCCCACGATGCCATAGCGCGTGCGATCGCTTCATTTCGACTCCTCGCCTGGTGAGTCATATTCATATAGTCATACAGTATTGTCTTCTATTGAAGGTGGCCAGCCGAACCCCCTCTTTTGTATGGTTTCCATGAATTCTCATTACGTGGAATGCTATGAAGAATGTGTCGTTTCTTTAATCTAAAGTGGCTTCCTGTCATTATCTCATTTCATTTTCTTTGTATTTGTTTGTAACATCCGTAGCGAATAAGGTTACTTGCATCACCTCTGGTAGCCATCGAAGCCATTTAGCAACATTATAAAGTTAAATATTTAATTTATTTACTCAGATAACATTAAACTTGATACTCGGTATAAAATATAGTTAAATTAAATTAAGTTAGATTAAATTCATTTTCACTGATTATCGGGATAATATTGTTTTTATAATTTTAGAATTCATAGCTATAGTTCAATGTTGGACAATGCCTCCTATTTGGATTTATTCTGTAAATCCAGTCAAAATCTCAAAGCGGGAAGAATTGATGGATGAAGATGGAAATTGCAAGGAGACGAAAAGAGCCGCTATGCGTTAGTAGCGCCCCCAATGATTCGGAACAAATTGATTCGTCTTCAATAAACCGCTTGGAGCCGTATCTTCCCTCTTCCTCTAATGGCCTTATAGATTATACATTTCGAATATTTTTGGGATCCTCAACACATTCCTGTTTTAATAAAACTAATACTTTCAAATGTCTAATGATGATTGAAATTGATAAAGTTTGTAAATTCTATATCATTTGTTTATCCAATAAACATTAAAATAGGGACTAAGCGTTTTAATTTATATTCGGAAAGGAAAATGATTACCAAAACTCTAAATTACCAATTTACCATTTTAAAATATAACTGTTAATAGTGGGTAACAATTAATTATTCTTTTGAAATAAACTATTAGAATTAGAAGTAATGAATTATATTTCATTCAACATATTATTTTCAATATGATATAACATTTATGTTAAACATGTCATTTTCCAGACACGCACGCTATATGGTGAAGCTAAATGGGGAAGAAAACAAATTAAAATACTATTTTAATAATAATAATCAAAAACAGTACAAAGTGCAAATTTCAAAAATTGTTAATGATGACCATGGAGTATACTGTAACTCTAAGCTTTGTAAGAAATATTTTAAATTATATGACAATCAACTAAAAAGGTATCTATGCTTTTTATTCAGTATTTTTGGGACATGTTTGTATGTAAAATTATTTATTTATTTGATTTGTCTTTTATTTTAGGTTGAAAATGTACAAATTTATAAAAAAAATTTTAGAGAATAGTTTTAAATTAAATAACGTTAAAGGACTTATAAGAAATGTAAATTGAGAATGACATATTATTGTTGAAACGTTTTTAAATAAAGAAAAATAATATATGACTGGAAAAAGGTTTTAATTTACTCACTTGAATGATTGACTAAGAAAGATGTACTCCAGTAACAAAAACAAGATAATTAAAATTAAAGCTAAATGTACTCTAAAGATGGATTGAATTGGTCAGGGGCTGCCAAGTCAAAGATTAAAAAATAAGCGAAACCTATTTTTACTCGTGCCAACGTTTCGGACTAAGACGTAGGTCAGCTTCAGGGCTAGGAAAGAAACAGAGAATAACCATATAAATCATTGCAGTACCAAGGAAGAATTACAGAATTCGTAGTAGTGTAAAGAAATACTGAGTAAGATAAATTATAAAATAACTAATGAAAAAAATAACGAATAAAACTGGTGAAACATAATAAGAATGTCAAGCATAGTTAAATTATAGGTGATTTTTGACTAAAAAATTTTAAACATAAAATTTATACTTATAAAAGTTTGATTTTTTACGTATTGAAAATGTATATAAATATGAATTTATATTAACCCAAATTATGATTTTATATTAATAGAAGAATACAGATAAAATAATGGATAAAAAACCAATAGATGCCAAAACAATGATGATAAAATGATCAATTATAACGATCAGACATTTTATGATTTTTTTAATATCAATTTTCGTCAAAACGATCCAAACAATTACGATCTATTAAAAAAATGTTATAATCTCAGTATTTTGATGGTTGAACAGTATTTCGAATCTATCGGGTCAGATATTTCTCTATATTTATATCAACGAATCGAATTCATCATTACAATTTCGAATAATATTCGACTTAATTTTTTTTCCAATTCAAAAGAATAATATGTTAACAAATTATGAAACATCACCTGAATTAAAATGGCTGAAATATTAGTTTATAAATAAAGGAGATTAGTTGATTGTCGGGCATGAAAAATAGCACTATTTTATGATTGAGTGGAAAATAGTTGACTGGATGATTCTAATGATGGATTGAATTGGTCAGGGGGTGCAGTCAGAGATAACACAAAATATGTAAAACTTATTTTTTTAATTGTGCCAACGTTTCGGCCTACGATGTAGGTCATCTTCAGGGCTAAGAAATAAACAGAAAATGACTGCATAAGTCATTGCAGTACAAAGAAAGAATTACAGAATTAATAGTATTTTGAAAAGATACAGAGAGTAAGATAACATATAATATAATAACAGAGACAGTGTAAAGAATTGATAATAATGTAAAGAGATACAGAGATTAAGATAAATTATGACGTAACTAGTGGGAAAGAGTAAATAGTATGGTATATTACTTAAAACAGTGATAAGTGATAACAGTGGTAATAAGAATGCAGAGCATTGTTAAATTACAGGTAATGATATAAAAATATTGTTTTTTTATAAATACTCTTTTCGTGTTCAATAGTTATATAAATATGTATTTATATTAACACAAATTGCGATGTTTATTTATAGAAGAAATTTTATGATAAAGTGATCCATAATGCCTGGAGTGGGTGCATGGTTTGCAGTGACAAGTGAAACTAACAACTCCTGGTTGGAGTGTTAACAAAAAAAAAAGGAACATTCAGGTGTAAATCCTCACCAATAAGATGAGGGTTTAACCCTCCGTCGGTCGAAACATCTATCCACCTGAGTTCGGTCGCATTGAGCCTAAAGGACACACAATTTTCAACTGCCATAACTTTCTTCCAACTCAAATCTAGAGGGATCTTTCTGCACACTAGACTTTCTAGTGATCTATATAAAGGGCTATTAAAAAAAAATTAAAAAGAAATTCTTTTTATTAGTATGAGAACATGAAATAAAATATGAGCGGAAAATAGTTGACTAGATGATCAAATGTAGAAAGGAGATTGTTGGGGGGTGCAGTAAAAAAAAACACTGAATAAGTACTAGACTTATAATTAATTGCCGACGTATTACTATTGTACAGTAACTATTGTGTACAATAACTGTTTGAAAAAAAGTAGATAAGAATAATAAATTTGAAAAATTAAAAATAGAATTATTTTAGTAATATTTTTAAGCACTATTTTTAATTTTTTAATTTTTCAAATTTATTATTCCTATCTACTATTTTTCAAACAGTTATTGTACACAATAGTTACTGTACAATAGTAATACTATTATTCACATTAGTTATTGTACATACAGTTCCATACTTTCCATTTTATTTACATTTCTAACTGTCCTTCTACGAGACACCTTCCATTTTTTTCTACATATTCCTATATTATTATGTCTCATACATTTACTTATGTAACCTCTACCGTTATCATACATTTTATATCTTTATTTTACTAATTTTTCTAAATTCTTCATGTTCCAACCTTTTTTTATATGTTAATATTCCTATTTTGTATCTTTTGTTTACCTCCTCTTTTTTATTTCCCTTTATATTATTTTTACTTTTCTATCCTTTCTGTGCATTTATTTTCTGTATTTTATTTTATATTCGTTATCTTTAAGTATTATATCTGTCATTATTTTAATTTCTGTTCATTATCTTTAATTTTATTAAATCTGGCTATATCTTAATTTTATTATATTCTGTCACTTTTTTAATATTCGTTATCTTTAATTTTCATATCTGTCACTATTTTAATTTTCTACATTACTTGTCACCATATTATTGTTACTGTACGTTTTTATATTTTTTGTTCTGTTTGTTTCTCTTTCATAGTCCTGAAGATGACCTACACTGTAGGTCGAAACGTCGGCACATAATTATAAGTCTAGTACTTATTCAGTGTTTTTTTTTACTGCACCCCCCAACTATCTCCTTTCTACATGAAATAAAATAGTTCGATATTTTTACCCTTCGCTATAATTACTTCAAAATATTTCTTAAAACTTTAAATAAACCTTTTAGAAAAATTTAAAAACCTCTCAGGTACAGTTATTAGATATAGATACATTCAGTCCACCTCAGATTCGCAGGATCGAGTAGCCTAAGAAGAAGTTGGAACATTCACAATTTTACACTCGTCACAGACGTAGTTGGCGTGGCTGAGACCGATAGATTTTTTGGATTGAAAATGTTTGATCTTGGTAAGTCTTCTAATACCAGATTCAGCAGTAAATACCATGCACTTACGTCTCTTGGGAGGAGAGAGGGATAATTTTTCTCCATCATCATCATCACATGTGGGGCGGAATCTCTTCAGTCGGATTTGAAGGCTGGGGGGAATCCCAACATTCTAAAGGCTCTTCAGCTCTGGGACCGTAAGCTCACGGGCCGACTGGTTTAGGAACAACCTTCTGAGCAATGGCTGCAGTCCATTGCCGAGTTAGACAATGAGGCAGTTAATCCCGGCCAGATTCATCATCGTGTAGAAGATCACCATTGGCCAACGCTTGTTATTTCGGCATACATTAAAAGTTGAGTAAATACCTCTTCATCATCAGACCCATCAGTACAGTCTTGTGCTCTGTACCTGAATCCTCTTTTATTTCTTCCACTTCATCTTCTGAAGCAATATCGCTCTCCTCTCACAAATCTTCTATCACCACTGGGTCTTTATCACCATCATCAGCTAACATTATGTTCCTGATCTCCTTAAGATCCTTCTGGTTATTTAAGTCAAACATGTTCTGCGATATATTAGTAAAATATCTGAAATAAAAGACAGAGAAACTACAGAAAATTTGGTCATAGCGAGCTTGGTCGCCATGTCCCTGCCAGGATCACTCAAAAGCAATTTCGAAAACCGATGCTATGAAACCATAAAATCTACAAATTATCCTAATAGTTTGTATAAATATTAATATTTAAGATGAATGCACGAAAAAAAAGAGAAAATACACACCTTCCAAAATATGACGCCTTCGACCGCAATGAGCTTCTCAGGCCACGTGCACATTTACTGCTCGATCAAATAGCGGGAATGCAGTATGGGTATCGATAGGGTGCTAGTAGTTAGGAAGGCACTAGAGAGATGCGGTTTCCGCACTGTTTAGCGAATGAGTAGGGACGAGTGAAGTGTCGTCTGTGTTTCTTAGATCAGTTGCGACCGAAGGAGGGTTAATGATCAAAAGTAACTGATGACATGGGGGATATTGGAAAAATATAATAACACGTGTTATGATCTTATAAACTGATGATATAAAATGAATTTTATTTAGGTTTTTTTTAGGAAGTTAAAGATTTGGGAGTAGGTTGAGAATACGTTTTGCTTGTCTGTTTTAAGGTTGATAGAAAGGGATTTATACGGTATACAATGTGTAAGCGATGTTTAGGTGAATTAGGGTCTTTAACACAGGTATAGATGTTGGAGAGTTTATTTCGAGATTCGAAGGCAATGTGTAAATTTGGAATAGAGGTGCATAAGGATTTATGAATGTTGTTAGAGAGGGAAGGTATATATGGCAGTGATCTATATAAAGGGATGGAGGGCGGATTTGGGGAAGGGGTGGGGGTTGGAGGGTTATTGTGGTCATGGATAAGTTTAATGACGATATGGAGAGGAAAGTTGTTTTTTAACAGGATTTCTTAGATTCGGTTTGTATTGGTTTCATGAAAGCAGGGGTCAGAGAGGGATAGGTAACGGTCGAAGATACTTTTAGCTACGTTGATTTTTTGGAGGTGCGGATGTTTGGAGTAATAATTAAGGAATCCGCCGCAGTAAGTAGATTTAGTGTACCAGTCAGTGGATGAGGTGTGGTCCGGGTTTCGAATGATGAGATTCATTCACTCCATCAGTGAGTCCTTTCTGAGCTCGTCCTTCAAACTGTTCGGGTTCGCCCAGATCCTCTCCTGGATTCGCTCCGGAAGGGCTGCCAAATCTCTTCTCTTCACATCATGCTTAGTAGCATCTTCACCCAGCAGGAGGTCTACAGGCATACCTCCCGCCAGGATCTGCACCGCTTCGTGGGACGTTGTCCTATACGCCCTGGTCACTCGCAGCAGAGCCGTTCTCTGTGCCGTTACCAGCTTCCTTCTTTGCCACTGTGAGAGGTTCACGCTCCAGGAGGGAGACGAGTACCTCAGGATACCCAGAGTGACTCCTTTGTAGATCGTCATGCTGACTTGGTACCTGAGGCCCCAAAAGGCTCCACCAATCCGACTGAGGCCGTTCATCGTCTGGCTCACCCTCGTCGCATCCCGGCGGCGTGCCCTTATATGTGCTGGTGGATAGTCGCGGTTCCGGCAGCTGAGGGGTCGGTTTCTCGTCCTGGGAGGCCATCATTTGTTCGGGTTCATTTTGCCTGAGGATCTTCCTTTCCTGCCTTTTGCCCTTTACGTTGCTGCCTTGGTAGCCCACTAGCCACCAATGGGCCAACAATGTCCGCTACCTTCCTCGCCACCATACGGTGAAGCTCATTCGTGCTCAGGATCTCCTTCACGACGTGTTTCACTAAGTTCGGGATGAGCATCCTTTCTTCTTCCAGCTTCACTATTACATCTCTTAATTTTCCAAATTTTTCTTTAATATAGTCCTTCTTTTCTCTAGAGAAGGCATTTTAAAATCTATCCATGTAGTCCTGCAGACTCTTTTGGATAGCTCTTGCCTGGTCTGCAGGGCTATCTTCGTTATATATAACGGGGGTGTACTCCCTCTCCTTCCCCTCCTCCTTTTTTTTCGATTGGGTACTGAGTTCCTGGACACAGTCCGACTCTTTCCAATCCTGTGTTTCACTTCCACTGGTTTCGGGAGCGTAACCCTTAGGCCTGGCATCTCCGGTGCTACAAGTTTCCCGAAGATACTTGAGAGGGTAGGCACCCCTCTTACTACCATCGGCACCTTATTTTTCGTCTCTTCCTCATGCCCCACCGTTGAGGTCTCCTGGTTTCCTTTGAGCGGCAAATTCTCACTTGTACCAGCATTGAAATCTCCAGTTTGGGCTTCTTCAACGGTGTTTTCTCCTACGTCCTCTTCCATTTTTTCCTATATTTCGTCCCACGATATATAGAATTTTACCCACAAAAATTTTCGTTTTTCCAAAACTCCTGTCCGTGGAGGGTTCCGACTCACACTTTTGTCCCTCGGGCCTCAACCCACACTGACTGACACTCCTGCGCACTAACCTCTGAGCAAAGTGAAAACACGTCTTACCTGCTTGATAGCTGGGAGACGACTGATTCCGTGATTTCACTTAAAGAGTGGGGATAATCTCCGGGAGCAATTTAGAAGTAGGTCCTCTCTGTACGACTTCTGGAGCGCTACTTAATCCCTTAGTACTATGAAAAGGGTCCGAAAGGTGGTTACCGCATCTTACCTGATACATGTCCTTGCTGTATAAGTGTCTCACAGCCTTTATCAGAGCCCCGCTGATGCCTGCTTCTTTAAGTGCTATCCATAACCTCTCTCTAGGCACATTGTCATAAGCTTGTTCTAAGTCTATAAATGCCATGTGGAGTTCCTGCTTCCTTTCCTGGGACTTCTCAATAAGTTGAAAAACAAATATATTGTCCCTACATGACCACCCCGCTGTGAAACCTGCTTGTTCCTGAGAGGTAGAGTACGCTTTATCTAATTTGTCTCGGAGCAGCCCACCAATAAACCTGGCAATCGAACTTTGCACGCAGATCCCTCGATGATTCCGGCACACTTTTCTATCACCCTTCTTATAGAATTATATTTATAATATAATATCTATATTGATATTATATAGCCAGCCCTCAGGTCATTCAGAATATCATTTCCCCTTAGGACATGGTTTATCACCTCCGTCAAAAGGGTTAAGTTCCGTAAAATCTTAATAAATAATAATAACAGGGTAAAAAGATAACAGTGTAAAATAATAAGGGATGGGGTAGATAAGGAGATGAAGGTAGACGGCAAAATTTATTTTTCCTGGTTATCAATTCAGAAATATTATATAAATAACCCTTATCAGATTAAAAGGAAATTGTGAACAAAATATTTAATATAATATGTGAAGCGTACAATAGTAAAAGCGTACAGTGTACAACATTATTGCTGCTACAAATCCTTCCTACTTATAAACTATTTTACATATATTTGTGTGTATATACTGTTACTATAATAAAAACCACCCAAGCGAAAATCAAGTATAAAAAAATAATTTGAAATAGGAATTAAAATAAGAATAGGTGGGTGTAATCACTGGTTTTCGGAACTGTTATTTTCTTTCTCAGTTAATTAATGTGCTTTCAGAATTTACAAGGCGTTCCATAGCAATCAGGGAATGTTATTTTGGCTTATTGATTTGTTTCGATGCTTCACTATTCTGCTTCTTCTTCTTCCAGTGGCACGACAGACGCCTAAAGTGGTCCTTGGAGAGCTCAACCATTTCGCCCCAGGATTGCCCATTTGCAGCTTGGACTATGTTTATTCCTCCTTGTCTAACGTCTGTTAGTACATTGTCCCTCCACCGAGATCAAAGGTTTCCCCTAGGTCTGGTCCCAACTGGAGTATTTTTGTACACCTTAGAGAGGACCTCCCATCCTCCATCCTTATAACGTGTCCAAGCTATTTTACTCTTTGCACTTTGACAAAATTAGAAAGAATGAGATCGTGGTATTCCCTATACAACTCCACATTCCGACGTAGTCGCCAGGAGCCATTTTATTTGATAGGCCCCATTATTCGTCTCAGGATCTTTCTTTCGAAGCGGTCCACCTTCTGTCCAACGGACTTGTTGAGAGTCCACGTCTCACATGCATAGAATATTACTGGCCGTATGAGGCATTTTTAGATCCTTATTTTCGTGGCACAGCTCAATATCCCACTCCTTATAATTTTGACAAGGGAGAGGTACCTGTTTGCTGCTTCCAGGTCGTTCTTTATTTCAGCCTCCTCGTCCATGTTTTCAGTTATAGTAGATCCCAGATAAAGCTGGGGACAACCTGAAAAGTGCAGTTTCCTAGCTGTACCTGTTCGGGGACTGTATATTTTTTCCTGATGCACATCAGCTTTGTTTTATTCTAATTGACCCTGAGAACCATGTATTTAGCTTCTTGGTCTATCTTTATAAAAGCCTCCACTACACTGTCTTGTGATCTACCAATAATGGCCACGTCATCCGCGTATGCTAGTACTTGTACCATTCTTGTGAATACAGTGCCACCATGATCCAATCCTGTGCTGCTTATTTTTCTATGTAGGAATATGTTAAACAGCAGTGGTTCCAATGCGTCACCCTTGCTTAGCCTTGCGTTGGAACTAATCGGTCTACTACTCTTTCCCTTTATTCGGACTTGGCTAGTATTCCCTTCTATAGTACATCTCGTTAAAGAAACCAGCTTTCTACTGATAGCCATCCCTTCCATTATACGCTATAGTTTCTTCCTGATCACTGAATCGTACGCTTTCTGAAAGTCTACAAAAAGCACTCAAAGATTGAGGCCAAATTCATACATATTTTCTCCTAGTTGCCTGAGGGTGAAGACTTGGTCTATTGTTGATCTATTTGATATGAAGCCTGCTTGATAATCGTCAACGTTGCTATCCGTGTAAGGTACCAGCCTGTTATATAATGATATGGCCAAAGTATTGTAAGCAACGTTAAGAAGGCTTATCCCTCTGTAGTTTCTGTATTCTGTTGGATCCCCTTTTTTCTTAACCCTCTGCCCGGAACGTTCAGTCCGGAGACAGTCATAGGAACATTGGGTGGTTCACCACCCGACATTTGACAAGTGATCATATGATATTCTAATTTATTTTGGGATGCCAGAGTAATCGTTTATAATGATTACCCAAATTATTATTTCTAACTTCAGTCTTAATTGGTTTATTTTCCAGAGGTCTGTACTTGTGTTTACCAATTTACTCAGGCCTTAAACCTTCTATATATTATTCATAAATAAATAGTGCATCTGGGGTATGTAAGCACCAAAAGAATTATAATAAGTATCCTTTATTTATTCAATTTAAAATAAGATTAATGATTCCATACATATATTTTTAGAGGTACAAGTAATGATTCAGATATAGATATTGATATAGTGGATTGCCATAAAATACATTACACGAACTAAATTATTACTCATCTGTTAGCAAAGGTAGGTTAGGTCTAAAAGGTCGATCTTCGTCTGGCCGCGTCCGGGTTCCTTTCCTTATCTCTTCCCAGTCCCCTTGACCATGAGGGACATTTTACCTGCCTCACCTGCTCCATGTAAATCACAATTGCTCTTTGTGCAAAAACCCGATCACTTTCATGATTGCCGCCCGGCCTCATTTCCTTGATTGCAACCCTGCCTCACTTTCATGATGCCCCCCCCCGTACAATACATAGAAATATATGGTAACTGATGGTGATTTTTGGAGCATCTGAGTGGAATTTGAGGTTTATTTTTACGCAGCGTTCCAACCAACGTCAGTTGTCTTTCAGAGTTTCTCTGCAAGTTCTATGGAACTAAGCCAATTGTCAGTAGTAACATTTTGGTTTGTTCCTTTTACACATTCCGCAAGCTCTAGCACATATCGTGTTGGAATAGATACATCAGTATTTTGATTCTTTATTTCTTTTCCTATGTAAGGAATACCATTTATAAAATAAAATGTTTTAGCGTCGCGCATTTATAACACTTTCAGACCATATTTATCAGGTTTATTTTGGCAAAAACATTTTTAACCTGCACATTCCCCTAAAGCTCAAGCGAGTTTCATCAACTGTCAAATATTCAGAAGGGGAATAATATGACAAACAATTACTATTAAATGCGTCCCACATATTTCTAAACGCTGCAAATTTCTCACAAGCTTGCCTAGACTCTCTTGTTGCTTTAGAGTCGAATCGTAAGGTCTTGATAAAAAATTCATACCTTTTTGAGACATGGCACAACGGAATAGAGGAGGTCCATAAATGTTAGAAAAAAGCTCTTCTGTACTCAGTCCAGACTGCTTCAAGGTGCCACACATGTATAATAAACCCACCAGAGCGCGGATTTCGATTTCATATGTTGGTCTTGCTGACCTATTTTCAGTTTGGTAATTTTCATTCCTTCTCGCTATTTCTTCATTAGTGAAACAGACTATTCTTTTCACCATTTCGTCATCAATAAATAATGACCACAGTTCAAGTGGATCCTTAAGCCCTTTTGCCCTGCCCCTAGGCCTGGCAAGGTGGGTTTTGATATTTCTCTTCGTGATTATTGAAAACTTCGAGTGCAGTGGTTTGTCCGTCCAAACAGTCATTTTATCCTTCCCTAAAACCAAATTGCGCTCATGAGTAGCTTCTTCCTGGTCCATAATTCACAAGAGTCTGCAATAACTTCATGTTCTACGTCACTATTATTTAAAATTTCATCTTCCAGTTCCGAACCAGAGTCACCACTTGTCTCTCCATTTGACTCTTCTTCTTGGCGTCTATATTCCTTCCAAAACTCTTCAGAAGTCATAAAAATATCTTTTGTGGACATTTTGTAAACCTGCAAGAGAAAATAAAAACTTTGTCACATCAAACTGATTAGAAAAAAATGTAAAATTTTTAGGAACGTCGGGTGGAATTCCACTATTGGTGGGATACTGAAGAAAAATTGTTTTTTCTTAGAAACAGAGAGATAAGGGTGACTGAGCTGAGGAAGTGGAAGGTTGACTGAAAGGGTATATAGGGGTTAGAAGCAAATATCAAATAGAGTGCGCTAGTAGTAAACAACAATATGGCGACCGGGTGGTATTCCACCCGGACGTTCCGGGCGGGGGGTTAAATATCGGAACAACTACAGATATCCTCCATTTTCTACGTAATTTTCTCTTTATTTAAATTCTCATTCATATCATTAACGACCAAGTTATTTTTAAATTGGATATAGAAGTTACAAGTATCATCATGTTATTTTCATCCTTTTTCAGCATCAGAGAACGTAAATAAATAGTTCATATTTTATACATTTTTTATCTCTTATTATTGATTGATTTGATTGCCGTGAAGGTGCTACAAGTTTACGGCATCTAGAAGAATAGAAAAATAACGTTTACGGCCCCCTAAATGTCTGTTCCAACAAAATAAGAAATATTCTCAATGACCGGTCAAAAAAAAAAAAATACTAATGCTGATACCGCACATGTTTCCTCAGATAAATCTCAATTAATAGTTTTGGCATTAGGAACAATGATATCCCTACCAACCTCCTTTCATTGTCGAGTTTTGTAGTGGTTTGTATTTGTAAGGTTGGAGGCAATGTATTTTCTGTGTAGGGTTAGATAATTGGTCATAAGGAACTAGTGATTGTTCTGTGTATTAAAAAAAATTCGTACAAAGTTGTTTTTTTGTGTTTTAAATCTAGTATAACTTCAAATTATTCGTTTCTGTCATTTATAACAAGTTTCATCATAATGTCTCCCTCTTTCAATTAAATCAATCATTAATAAATATATGTTGCCTCATTCAAGTACTTACTTGTTACATTGATTAAAATCACTGTAAAACAAATATATTAACAATCCTATTCAAACGGTTTTGTAATTTCCCTTTCTATTATGTTCAGTTAGTTTTCCGGCACATTTCCTATATATGGTGTGCTCGATATCATGATCAACACAGATACGTAAACAGAAACGCGAGGTACATTAGCAGAATTTTTTTCGTACCGAAAAAAGTGCGGTGGAAGCAGAAAGGAGTAGAGAGGGGAGAAAAGCGGTTTGCTCGCCGCTTCGTTTCTCATAGTAGTATCCTTAATTAAACTGCACAACATATTTACTGCCCTGGAACTCGGTTAGTCGGCTAGCCTTAAAAAAAAATCTCAACTCCCTCCTTCGTTTTTAATGGAGTTTATCTTTAACTTCGCCTGTATTTGGAATGAAAATTAATTAAACTAATCTGAAATTCAAGAACTCGCTTGTTTATAACAATGTTCAATAAACGATTTCAACTGAAATAAATTCAATGAAAATCGACAGAAAAAAATATCGAATTGTTCAGATGCAAGTTTTCCTTCTCTACAAACCTACAGCGGAGCAACTGCACTAGCGACGAACAAATAATGACGTTAAATTAAAGATATAACAGCGAGGTAAGTTCTATTAGAGAAAAGCCTTTCCGAGTCGGCTGTGTTTATTATACTCTTTACTAATATAAATATAATATAAATATAAATGAGTTAGATATTGGGATTGAGCCACCATTGAGCAACTATTGAAAATAATAACCCAAAATCAATTGTAATGTAATAATTGATTAAGAATTTGTTTGGATTTCAACAAATTTTCTACATTGGGTTCCTTTCAAAGGCGGTTCTGTCTTTACTAATTTATTTATTATTATTATGTCATATTATTATGCTGTCATATTCTATAAATCAATATTGAATCAAGCATCTTCAGAGTAAAAGGCGCTCCCACCTTACGGAATAAGCTGATCTTAGTATGTCTATGCGATAATATATTTCTAAATATTTTTATTTTGAACAGAAATGATTTGTCCAGACCGGGATTCGAACCCGGGTCACTCACTTCTCTAGCGCGGAGCTTTAACCAGCTGAGCTAACCTGGCTCGTAATACGGGCAGACAAATCCATTTTCTTCACCGATCCCATATCTCCGTGTTCTGGCAATTTTTGCGATGTATACAAGGGGAAGAATGTTCATTGATGAAAGACCCGGGTTCGAGTGCCGGTCCTGGTCATATTTTTTCTTTTCAAATAAAATATTTAGATAATATATTTCATTTGATTCAACTGTAAAATATCGTGTTTTTATTAATAGTTACCTCATATAGATATATAGAGTATGATGACTTAAGATTTTTTTTTTTAGAATAATTTATTGATATTTACAACTGTAATTATATTACATAAAGTAAATCTGCTGTATGAACAAAGGACATGAAAAAAAACACTTGTGGAGAAACTACCATTTAATAGCACTCCAATAAAGTTCTATAGCAGAAGGTCTCGAGGCCACCTTCTTTTCAGACGCCTCGGAGGGTTATCAGGAATATTATGGGAAGCAAGTTGAGAGACTAGCGGATTCAAGTCTGTATGAAGCTTTTCATGGAAGGATGGTAGTTTGGGCCAAATCAGCAACATATGGGAAGATCATGATGGATGAGTTTGTTTGTGATAATAATAATAAGCAGCATTGAGGATTTTACGTATTAGGATTTATGTATGAAATGAATTGGGTGGTTTAGTAGAGCTCCAAATCTCAACTCCGTATCTCCGAATAGGTCTGATAACTGTCATGTAAAGAGTCGTTTGTAATTAATTGGGAGCTTTGAACGTTTGTCCAGTAAATGTTGAAGTAGGCGAAAACGTCGAGCAATTTCTTGTCTTTTCAGTCTTGTATGAGGATTCCAAGTGAGACGTTTGTCCAGATGGAGTCCTAGGTAACGTATCTGTTCGACAAGGATCAGTGGAATGTTATTAAAGGATACAGTAGGGCAGGAATTCGTAGGTTTACAACGAAGAGTGAAAGGTAAATCTGTGGTATTTGTTAGGATTTATTTTAATTCTCCAACTTTGACACCATTCTTGAAGGTTCGAGATATGGGATTGAAGGGATTGGGATGCAACAAATGTATCCTTATTTGCTGATAACACACATTTGTTATCAGCGTACGCAGTAAGGACAGTGGTTGGATGGGTTGGGATGTCAGCTGTATATATCGTGTACCATATAGGATGGGACCCAGGATACTACGTTTAGAAATAACAGCAGACTGGGTAAAGAGGGAAGACTAGGAAAAATTATGGTTTACTTTAAAGGTTCTATTACTGAGGTAGGAACTGATAATAAGGAATTAAATAGAAGGTAAGAATTTACGGAGTTTGTACAGCAGACCCGGATGCCAGACTCGATCAAAAGCCTGCTTTACATCGAGAAAAGCTCCATTTACATTTCGCGCTCTAATGCGGATGAAACAACGTCCACCACACGATGACATTGTTGGATTGTGGATTGCGATGTTCTGAAACCAAATTGGTGATCTGAGATTATTTGATTGGATACTGTGATAGGATGAAGACGTTTCAGAATGAGTTTTTCAAGCATTTTGGCCATTATGGGCAGACTTAAGAAATAAGCGACATATTCGTTAAAGCAAATAAAATGTATTAGTAAAAATGTTGAAGCCATGAAAAAAGCGGTGAGACTCTGCTCTCCGCAGGCGGAGGATGTAGATAGGCACAGAGATCCATAGGGCAGTGTGTAAATAAACAATTAATTTCGAGTCTAGTAAATAAATAAGTTGTTTTCGATTGCCAATGTATATGTTCCTAGATCACTAATACTTATTGTTTTTGAGTGCAGCACATTGTATTATATTGCTACCCAATAAAAAGATTTTACTTGAAAACAATAAAATAAAGTCTTTTCGGTGTCTTCCCATGCTCAATTTCCTGTTGCCTTCCTTTGAAGATATTTTACCTGATTCATATTCCTGCCTAAGATATACAATTGTACATCTTTTTCTTTACCATCCTTACTACAAATACCATGTTTTATCGCTTACTTACCCTCTAGATGATTTTCAATTCTTATTTTACTTAATCCTGACATGATATAAAGTTCTGGATATAAAGGTCTTGATATAAAGTTTACCTTTGATATTTGGAGAATTTAAACCATTAATGAATCGAATGTTGTTTATGAAAATGGTTTATATTTTCATAGGTGTTTTATGCTGAATAAAAACATTTTTAACAAAGTATTTCAATGGTTCATACTGATAGGAACATTTTATTCCTAAAAATATTTATTTTTGTTGTTTATATTTTAGATAATAAATCTCCGGGGCGTCTGAAAAGAAGATGACCTCGAGATCTTCCACTATAGAACTTTATTGGAGTGCTACCGATGGGTAGTTTCTCCAAAAGTGTTTTTTTTTCATGTCATATTACCAGATTTACTTGTAATATTATTATAGTTGTAAATATCAATAAATTATTCTAAAAAAAAGATTATAAAAAAAAATTAAGTAATAAAAACGGGCTTGCAAAAGAGCAAGCAGCTTACAAATCCAAAGCCTCATCGGTATTCCACAAGTTTCCCTACCTGAGACCAGCAGACTACTGGACACAGCTCACATGGACCGGGCGTAGGAGAGATGGGCCATGTAGTACGTGTGTTTGGTAGTTATAGTAGTACGGGGGGGATGGAAAACCAAAACCGTTCTTGGTCACCGCCACCAGGAGGTTTGTTCCAGAGAAGGACTGATGGTTTTCAGCAATCTGAGGTTAGAAATTGAGCCTGGGTGTACTTCCGCAAGCGATATATTATTGTAAGAAGGCAGCAGCGCGCAGCCGAAGATCTTTATTGGTGTATATTACGGTAAAATCCTACAATGGTGACATGAAAAAATTTCTGTGTATGGTTTAGAGAAGAGAAACCGACAAATTTTACAATTTGCCACATTTTATAGCACTGCGTAATAACCCGGTAGCCGGTTTATCCATCTGTATAACCCCTGTCATTACTGCTAAGCTTCTATTCCATATATGACGTTTAAATGATCTCATTACTCGGTACCCGATCTCAGGCATAAATAGATAATGGCTGCTAACATTGTTTTATTATCTTAAGACACGGTGCAGAACGCTCACACTTGCCAAAATCTCCTTCGGAGCCACTATCATTGTTTTTTTCGATAGGCCCATCGGTCTTAGCCAGGAAGAACTTGCAATGAGTTTTCACCAACTGATCCCACATCCATCACCCCTGGATGATGCTCGTCTATTACAGGAATTATATTACATTAAAGGAATGCCCTTCTTGTTGTATATAAAACTTTATTCTCAGATTATTATTTCGAAAGAACCTGGCATGAACGAACATCTATCAGAATGACAGTGTGGATATCAGGATGAAAAGTACACAAGTGAACAACGTATTAACCGTCAATTATTATTCAAGAACTATGGAAAACGCCTGTTAATTTTCAATTGCCAATGACAATTTGTTTTTAAGACTAAAAAAAATAGTCTTCAATAACAACTAAAAACAATTAATTGTTGAGGAATTAGTTGATTGTTGAGACAACAGTTATAAATTATTAGTAACTAATAATTTAATTATCTGCGCTAAATTAAGAAGGAGGCTGGCAACAATCATCGTGGGTAACCGGCCAGTTTTAAGAAGAACCTTCTTGTGATAAACCATTCGTGAGTCATTCTGTGTAGCGTGTATCGCTATATATCAATATACTTATTTAAAATTACCAAAGACTTATTATTATTTATATTCAAAAGTTACCAAAAAACCTAAAGTACATTCTGAACTGTAGCATTGCATAAAAACATTAAGAAAGTTAATAGCAAGGGTTAGATTAACGTGCTCGTATATTCGATTCTTGGCGTCACACGGTATCCATATTTCAAAGGCAGTAGCCAGCTAATACTCCAAAAGTAGCAACAGCAAGCAGTCATTAGTTTACGATCGAATTTTTAGGAGCTTCGGTGATATTCAGCATCACATCACAGAATCATAACCACATTTTTTCAAGTTTTAAATTACATGAGTACGATAATGGAAGATCCATGTAATGAATAAATATTATTGATGATAATTGTTGACCTATGATAATTTATGTTGAAGAAATTGGTCCGGGTAGAGGTCACTGAATGAAATTCTCAAGTAATTTCAGAAGATATTTATTGATAGCCAACGTTTCGACCTACGCTGTAGCTCTTCTTCAGGGCTATATGCAAAATACAGACAATTTAAGAAAACTGTACGAATATTAAAACATTTTAAATATAGATAAACTAAAAGAAGGTGAATACAGGCAAAAAAAATTGATAAAGATGTACAGTAAGGTAATTATGAAGGTTAAAATGTAGAAAATAATAATAAAACATGAAGAAAATAATAATAAAACAGAAAGTGTTGACAGTTAAAAAATTAATGTATTACAGATAAAAAATAAAAACTGAATATACAATAGGAATGTGAAATGATATGGGTAAATTAGACAGTGATAAGAATTACGCACTAAAATTATAGGTAATAAAAAAGAAGAAATAAAAATCTAGAAACGAATTATATAAAATAAAATAAAATTGAAAATTAAAATTATTTTAGAAAATACAGTACTAATATTGATAGGTAGAAAATATTTTATACTAGTGTAAAGACTATTAATTGCATAAGATAATGTAAGAAGACAGTTTATAAAAGTTTAAAATATCAATTGAATAAAAGTAGGTATGTTTTAAGTAAAGTAAGTGATAATACCTGATTGTATATTGGACTAAAATACATATAAAAAAAAAAAAAAAAAACGGCAAGGATAAGGTATTAATGATATTATGATATTTAATGATATTATGATATATATTGATGAATATTTAGGGTGGTATATAGATAACTAAACAAATAAACGCCTTACAGTAATAGTGAGCTTGGAAGTAGTGATAATAACGGTAAATTGAGTATAGTACTGTTTTAGGTTATGAGGGAAAGAAATTAAAATGAAATGGAGGAGGGAGGGTGAGTAAATAGTGCAAAACATAAGTTACCTGTGGGGGTGGGAAGGGGGGGGTGGGTCCTCTCTGGCTATGAAGAAGAGCTACAGCGTAGGTCGAAACGTTGGCTATCAATAAATATCTTCTGAAATTACTTGAGAATTTCATTCAGTGACCTCTACCCGGACCAATTTCTTCAACATGAATAAATGTTATGTTTTAAAATATAATGTCTACGAATTATTAATAATTAAAGTTGTTCTTGATATCTGGTTTAGCAAGTACTCGAAAATGGCTAACCATCTTTACAGAACCAAGTACAAATTTCGACCATGATTGTACCTTCTCTTGGGGAATGAAAAGCAAATATCTTGTATATTGTCTATCACTAATGTGAGTGGCATTAAAAAAAACATGTAAATTGTCACAAAACAATATGTTAGTAGTAACATACGCTCCACGACTTGATTTTGTTACCACTGCTGTTTGAGTAAATATAGACAAAGAAAACAAATCTGAATATTTTTTTTTACTTACATATTGTATTTAGCATTTGTATTACTTTAGAACTTGATGCATATTATCGGCAAAATAATACCTCATTTGGTATTAATTTTTTAAGACGAAGCTGCGGCATCCTAAAGCTCCAACACATACCCAATAGTGTTATAAGAGAAACTATAGGGCAGGGGGAAAATATATTATATGAAATAGAAACCAGGGGGCTTCAATGGTTTGGCCACCTGATGAAACTGAACGACAATAGATGGCCAAAAAAACTTTTCATATATAAACCAAATTCTAGAAGAAAGAGAGGAAGACAAAGGAAGACATGGATGGAGGATGTAAGAGGAGGAATGGCAGGAAGGGGGCTGCGAGAGGAAGAAGGATGGACCGATAGGAAGGATTGGCGAAAAAAGATTTTGTATATACATTAATTGTAAAAAACCAGAACAAATAAAATGGTAGCATTGGCTATTGGCATGGATCATTTTATGTAGATTGGTGATAATGATCTCGATATGGATAGGGGGGATAGGAAATATGAGATTGAATGTAAGGATGGTCAATTATCTCGGAGGGGTGACCCGATAACTAGCCTGAATCTTAATCAACAGTTCCAAGATGCTACTGTAGCGAAGCACCGCTCTCATGGGCCTACTCCCGATATGTACCAGAATATTAAGTACTTGATTTCAAAATTTCTGTTAATTACTATCGTACGTTATCGTTCTCTCATGTTTCACAAAATATATATTGCCTGTCAAATTGCGAATATTCATATCGTTTAAAAATATCTTAAACTAATAAATAGATTTTTAGTAATTAAATGATTTATTACCAAATTGCTTGAATTTTATCCTAGTGCTAAGCGGTGTGACAAAGAAACGAAAAAATAATTTTATTTTAGGATTATGTATTGCTATGTTTCTACTCTTAAATATATTTTGAATATATATACTGATATTTGAGATGCCAGAGTCTCATTTAGGATGAGTACTCATATTATTATTTTTACTCCTTAATCTTAATTGGGTTCCTTTCCAAAGGTCTATTCTTGTGTTTACCAATTTACTTATCTATTATACCATCAATATATTATTTATAAATAAATAGTGTATCTGGGACATGTAAGCACCAAAAGAATTACAATAAGGATCGTTTATTTATTTAATTTCAACAAGGTTAATGATTCAGATTTTAATATATATAAAAAGGATTGCCATAAAATACATTACAGGAAATTAACTAAACTTGTCTGTGGACAGGGGTAGATAGGGTTACTGGTCGTTCTTCGCCGTGCTGCCTCCGGGATTCTCTATCTTCCGCCAGATCTCTCCTCCTTGCTGTACATCTCCAGAGTACCTCCTTCCTGTTCCGCCTTCGTCTCCAGAGTGACTTCTTTAGCCTCGTTTTTCAAGAGTTTTCTTCTCTCCCCCTCTCCTTCCTTCTCCACCATCTTGGACCATAAAACCATAAGGGGACCAAGGGTCTGCTCTTTGTCCAAAACACACTCCCTTTCATGTGTCCCGACATGGCACATTTTCTCCGCTCCGCATCCCTTTCATGGTGCCGGCAATACATAGCAGTAGCCAAAGAATAATTACAATGGACAGCGTTTACAGGAGTTAGTTAGGCAATAACAGTGGTCTTATATTGAATTATAAGATATACAATCTCCCATGTATTTATACATCCCTGTCATTTACATCGACCAACCTTCGGACCTAGATGTGTTCAGCTGACCAGTTATATTTCTCCAGTTCGCTTTCCGGTGGCTTCTCCATGGAACTTTCATTGGTCCTCATGATCATATTTTCGTTTTTTTTTGTTTTTATATACACATTTTTTTGTTTTTTGTTAATTAACAAAATTTGTAATTGTCTTCTTCCTCTGTATTCTTTTAGTTAAATATCACAATAGTCTAACCATATAGTTCATATTTTAATTTTTACTTTAATTCGCCCAGTAATTCACTGTTTGTTTAAATTATGTTCCCTTCAAGATACTAAAAATTTCTCTATAACTATTCTAGTCTCCTGATCTGTCGCGTTAATTCCCAATCCTTACCTGCCCACTTCGATGAATTCCAACAATAATTCACTGATAACTTTTACCATATCATTGCAGTCTCTGAAACATGGCATAAACCATATATTCCTACCTCCTACATACCTGAATATTTGTTTCTCCGCCATGACCGGGTTAACCTGACTGGGGGAGGCGTAGATCTTTATGTCCACCAAACCGTAAAACCCTAAACACTGGAATCCTCTCCCACATATGATATACTTCATATTGAATTCTTAAGTGTCCTGTAGTGGACATCTGCTCCTATACGCAGTGCTATACTGCCTCCTCCTCTAATGCCTTTTGACTCCTATAATTGAGTCTATCCTTTACAATTACATTCGTTTCTATAAACATATCATTATTTCTTGCTGTTTCAATACAAACCTTTTTACTAAATCCACTGACACCCTGTACCCAGTAAATCTCTCCCACTTTCTATATCTCTCCATTGTTTAATTTTTTCCCATACTCATATTCATCGATTTTCCCCAGTAACCACTTTCCTCCTCCCAATTGCCAGTCCTGTTTCTTTACTCTCACGACCTATATTAAACGCCCTTAACCAGCGTTTAAAGACGCGGCTGAGAAAGGGGGCTGGGGCCTCCCGGACTCCTGCTTTGCCCTCATTCATGAGGAAGAAGCTCAGTTCGGGGACCCCAGGCAAATTGTAAATAGAGTATGAATGTGTACATAATTTTTTTAATTTTTTTTTACTTTATTTTATTATCATTTTCGCATTAATTTCTTTTTATTACCGCATGTATATATTTTTCTGCATATATGTATATTTACTTTATTTTACTTTTATCTTTGTTTTGTTATGGAATGATTGTAAGCTACATAGCACCATTACTTATTGCCCACGAATGGCAGATTGTAATGTTTCAATAAAGTGTTAAAAAAACAACTAAGATGTGAATATGCTGTGACAAATCAGATTATTAAAAATCAGTAATTTTCAGTTAGAAGTGTTATCACCTGTACTTGTTCTGATGGATACTTCCAATTGTTTTATGACTTTATCAATATCTAGTTTTGTCTTAGGTGAACTTTTAATCCCACTTTGTTTTTCACATCAAAACAAAATTTCTTCCAGTTTACGCGTGCTGTAATCAACGTAGGAGGAAAATAATTCGGAGTGTAATTAGAATATAACAATATTAGAGCGACTGGATGGAAACGGTGGATGAGAACTTAGAGGTGACTAATATGTCCAGAATTTTGGGACGTTTTCGGATGTATGGGGCAAATAGAGGGTAATATTTGTAGGACAAGACAAAAAATAGGATGTTGCGCTATTCCAAGAGATTGGAATATTGTATATAGTTTAAAATAAAGTGAAGTAACGTGACAACAGTTGTAATTGTTGAGTGAATAGCGTCAGCTCGAGTGGAAGGAATAAGCGAATGGGGATAATGATTTATGGATGATTATACAAGAACCAATATGTGTGTGAAGCGTTGTTTCGGTGTTCTGATCTATAAGTGATGTACTCCCGCATATAGGAATGTTTACAATGGATGAAGTGAGCTTCAGTCAGTAAAGCAATATCAATTTGTTTCTCATGGAGAAAATGTCAGGTTCGTGATTGTGATTATGTTGCCCATTAGCATTCCACGAATCGATATCTAGGGGCTTTATGCTCATCGTGGGTGATTAAATGGAGCTTCGGTAAGGAGTAGGGTTGATGAGTGGTTCTGCTAATGGTGCATGAGTTTCAGGTTCCCGATTTACAGTCTCTTGTTGTTCGATAAATGGTTGATTACAGTTATTAATTACAGGCTAATTATTACTTTTTTAAAGTAATTTCTTTGGTAGTAATAATTTCGGTAAGAAGTAAATTTTTAAAAGTATCACAGCAAGTAGGTAGTTTTATTTTATTCTATGTTATTATTGAAGGAAGGAGGAGAGAGCTATCATAGTAGGGACTAAATATTGGCTTAGATGAAACCTAATCAGTCAACGCTGTTTATGGCGAATACTCTCACCCTCATGTGCCATATTTTGGGATAACACTTATCCGGAATTGGTGGCCCAACTGCCTATTTTCTTAATCTTTTACTTCTCATGTTGTTTTTACTTAATTGTTATCATTCATTATATAATTTAAATTATAATTGAAATAAATTTCCCTAAATAAATAAAATTCTCTCTGTTCTTTTATTTCCTTAATATATACATTTTTTCCCAAGTACATGTTTTACGTTTCGATAATTTAGCTAGGAATATTCAAACGAAAGTAGACGAAGAGTTAAAGACAACCAGTGCAGGTATTTCTCAGAATCCTGGAATGACATAATTTGCAATTCAGTGGTCCGCCTTTTCAAGAGCCTTCTCATCGTCTTCAATGCTCTTCTATTTTTATTACTTGCGACATTCTGATAGGAGGAGTTTTTTCTCAAATTAGCAGCTTCTAAATTATTTATATATTATTATCTTCCAAATAATTCAGGGAAAAGAGATGTAATAAGAAAATTTAAGTAGTATCTGCTGGTTTTGTTTGACAAAACTATCATATACTTATGATGAACTTCCCCTGAAGTATAACATAGGATGTTGATATACCCCTGTGGTGTTCCAGGGAAAATCATTACAGAAATATCGCGGCAATTCCGAGTCCTCTCAAAAGGTGGTTCAGAACATCCTTAACATCATAAGCAACGCCTGCATTGAACCTGACACAGAGTGCATAAAACAGCCCTCACCTCTCACCTTAGCATTACATCTAGGTGGACAGATTCGGAAAAATACGCACAGTACTGGTAATGGAAGACAACACCAATAGTACAGCGAAATTGGTATTGTGGCAACCTCTACGCCTACATGGATAGCTGTTCGCGAATAACCAACGCCATGCGGACCATGAAGAGTTAAATCTTCAATATTAAAAGGTGCAGTCAGGCCAACTCCTGACACCAGTCTACCCTGGATCCCATATTATACTGGACTATAGAGGTGTCCTCTTCATAAAATTGGGAGGGGGGGGGGTTAAATTTAGCAGCAACACAACACAGATCACAAAATTCAAACCTTCACCTGCGGACTATATCCTAGGGATGTAGTCATTGTTGCCCCCCTCTCCTCCCCCCCAAAAAGTACAGATGTATTAAACAACTAGTTTTGTGCACGTATACACTGGAGGCAATCTAGTAATTACCTAGATATTATTCCTGAGTTATCAGGTCTTCACTCGTAACTTGCTGATTGACTGCGAAAAATAAAAATTCTATTATTATCAAGTGTACACATAAATTCGCACAGTACTGTACTTAGTGACGATTATCGGAACTGGTATTGATGGAAGAGCCTATATCCTAGAAGTGGCCATGCTTTCCTATTCGCCTACCTTTCACGGTTGTTTTTAAGTCCTAACAATTTATATTCACAGAATAACAGTGTTGAAATTCATTTCTTGCATAACTAGTATTAACTGATCCACATAGGAGCCTAACCCGCAATATTTCGAACAGGGCAGGCACTTTGGAACCTTCGTTCCAGTGTGTTCAGCCATTACGTCTTCCATAAGTCTTTAATAATAAATATTTTTATTTTTATTATATTAATATTTTTCCATAAGTCTTTAATTTAATATATATTTTCTAACATTTTATGTTTCTACATTGATATAAATAATTTACTCCTTACTCCCTCTTACTCGGTAATCAGCTAAGAGGTTAGGCATTTATGATAATTTATTGAAAAACCCTTCTCATATGTTTGTTTTTTTCATCCGCCATATATGATAGTTTAGACCTCATACTATTGTATAACTACTTTTTTGGATCCAAAAAAGTGACCCATTTTCTTGAAGGGAAAATATTAGATATTTTTGCGGAAGTTGAATTTTGGGTCCATGAGTTCTATGGCAGCCATCCCAGGGAATGACAACAGCGTGGGATCGAGCAATTGGCTAACGACTGTAGATAACAATGGACTTTTCTTTGAATATTAATTGTATTTTATATCAAAGAAATAATCATACAAATATTTGGTTGATAAACGGTCATTTTTTTTATACATCCTATTAGTAAGAAATTGTTCCCTTCGTTTTGTGTAGCTAAGAATATATTATCAAGTTAGTCATGTGTGGGAGACTCCTCGGACCACCAAAGAGAGGCTAGAATTAACCCAGGCCTGCAGGCCTCCAGTTTGCGCCGCCATTCATCTCTTTTCATGCTCCAACTCTCCGATTTCAAATCCCCAGAATGACGTGCAAACCTGTAGCCTAAGAATGCAGCCGCCGCAGACGTGTATACAGGTGAGCTCCACCCATTCGTCTGCATCCAAAAATCTTTTCCTCGTGGGGCATTTAAGATGATTCGTTACCACACAAAATAAATTATAAGAAGGAGAGAGTTGATGGTGGTTTTTACTTCAAGTTCTGAAGAATATCCTTGCCGGGGACTTGTAAATATTAATTGAAGGTTTGCCGGCTGGTGGCTCATAAAGTAGACGTAGCTGTAAAATTGTGGGGTGTGGAATGAAATGGTGCCTCATCCAGCGTTCATACACCCTTCTTTTCCTTTATATTACCTCCACCTAAGTTTATAACCTCTGCTAAATTTGATGAAGTCACTCCCAGGTTGGCTTCTATTATAACAATGGCTTGGTCTAATTAATAATATCCATAAAAAGGATAATGATGCTAGCCCAAATCCCTTAAACTCCCCTCTCTTTTTGTTTTGTTTATTTAAATGGGACTGGAGTAAGAGGAACTGTCAATAAAAAAAGTAAGAACAACAAATGTTTGAGCTCCCGCAAAATAGTTAGTTGGATGTTTCGATGAGAGCTCTGAAATGGATGAAGAAAAAATAAAATTTCTGATTCAATTATTTCAGACCGCGTGTGATTTGAATGTAACCTTTTATTAAACTAGTAATATAAATCATGTTTATATATTAAATTAATTGTACTTTTGATAAAAAAACAAACTAATTGATAAAATTAAAATTAAGTTATAATTTAAACGTTTTTAAATTGAGATAATAAAATTTAATAATACCAACTAAATCATAAAATGATAACTAAAAACAAAAAGGTTTGTAGGCAGGGACTTCTTCAAGTCCTAAAGCAACCCTGAGCTATGGCTTACAATGTGCACTTCAAGAGGCTCGTGCCAACACTGCCTGGCTCGATGTAGCCGCAGCGAACAAAAGCAGATCGACTCCTCTTTTGATTTAAGGAAGAAATAGTTGGGGGTGCAGTCAAGGAAAACACCAAAATAAGCATAACTTATTTATTATGTGCCGACGTTTCGGCCTACAATGTAGGCCATCTTCAGGGCGAATAGAACAATCAAGTCCAGTGATTCTGAGCTCCCCAAGCTGTGCGTGTTCTATTCGCCCTGAAGATGGCGTACATTGTAGGCCGAAACGTCGGCACATAATCAATAAGTTATGCTTATTTCGGGGTTTTCTTTGACTGCACCCCCAACTATTTCTTACTTAAATTAGAAGATACAGTCGACCAATTCTTCTCTAACACGATTCCACTTTTGTTTTGTTTTCCTTCACTTTTGTAATATGTGTTTTTTTTTTTAACTTCAGACAAATATTAGACTTATCACTAATCAAATGCCTGTTTATATTTTAAATTAAACTATTGTTAACACTTATGAAATAAACGTTTAAATTATTATATTTACAAAAAAGTGAACAAAAATTCTTTCTTTCACGAAAAAATAAAATTAATTGTCTAAGATTAAAACAAAGTTAATAAATTAACTTTTTAAGTTTATCAAACTAAGTGGCCTTGACAACAACTACTAAACTTTTTAAATCTAATCATATCTCTATCATATTATAAGACAAAACTCCTCCGACGCGAATGTCTGTTTGCGATAAACTCAAAAAATACTGCACCGATTTTCATGCGGTTTTCACCAATAGATGGAGTGATTCATGATGAAGGATTAGGTATAAAATTTCAAGATTTCAAGATTTTGTGTAAATTAGTTGGAATATAGCGATAAGTGATGAAAGTGTTGGAAACTTTCGAGCCGCTTGGGTGCTTTAATCGAAGACGCTGCCCATACTAAAATTGGTTAATTACAATGCTGTAATTAGAAATCTATTTAGACGGATACAGTATTAATCCTTATCAACTTAAATGCTTTAGTTACCTTAAACATTTCATGCACCTTATATAATTTAATATATTATATGCACGCAAAATAATTTAAAAGAATATCTCAGAAGTTTTCGCAAACAATTTAAAAAAAAAACCCACATGAAAATAAATTTGTATATAAAGAAATATTATAGTAATATCTTTTATATAGTAAAATACATTAAAATACTCCATGTAGTGTAGATATTATATTACAATTAAATTTGATCTAGAAATTCGAGGTATCAAACTGATGTGATCCTACGACAGACAAAACATTTAGGCATAATATGCTCTACTACCCGTGTGAAGCTGGGGCGGATCACTAGTAATTTATAAAATTTTATATTCTATAGGTGTAAATAAATTAAAAATCTCATCAATGCAAATAGGTATAAAAACATTGTAATGACCTTTCCCCTAATTAATTTATTAATTATTAAAATAACGTCTGTGGACCCTTAGGAGGAGAAATAGCAAGTCAATTACAAACAAAGTTCACAATGGAAACCCCAAATAAAATTATATTTTTCAAATATATATATATATATATATATATATATATATATATAAAATAGT
This sequence comes from Arma custos, assembly GCA_037127475.1. Taxonomy (NCBI): domain Eukaryota; kingdom Metazoa; phylum Arthropoda; class Insecta; order Hemiptera; family Pentatomidae; genus Arma; species Arma custos. The sequence continues at coordinate 107,650,066 of CM073761.1, forward strand.
ATAACATGCAATTCTTATATCTAATACAATCATTCAAATATTACTAATACAAGCCTGGTCTAGGAGAAGAGGGAGCGGGCAGCCAGCGTCTAAATAGAGAGATCTTGAGAGAGTGATCTTAGTTAACGCACCCTGGAACTGCCAAATCACTTCCCCCACCCTCACATTTGCATCCCCACCTTCCACAAATATAAATATTCAAGCGGTGAAAACTAGATAAATTGAACTCTGGTATGGTATTGCTATATTTCTACTCTTAAATATATTTTGAATATATACATTGATATTTGGGATGCCAGAGTCTCATTTAGGATAAGTACTCAAATTATTATTTATATTCCTTTATCTTAATTGGGTTCCTTTCCAAAGGTCTATTCTTGTGTTTACCAATTTACTTATCTATTATACCTTTAATAAATTATTTATAAATAAATAGTGTATCTGGGGCATGTAAGCACCAAAAGAATTATAATAAGGATCGTTTATTTATTTAATTTCAACAAGGTTAATGATTCAGATTTTAATATAATAAAAAGGATTGCCATAAAATACATTACAGGAAATAAACTAAACTTGTCTGTGGACAGGGGTAGATAGGGTTACTGGTCGTTCTTCGCCGTGCTGCCTCCGGGATTCTCTATCTTCCGCCAGATCTCTCCTCCTTGCTGTACATCTCCAGAGTACCTCCTTCCTGTTCCACCTTCGTCTCCAGAGTTCCTCCTTCCTTCTCTGTGTCTATCTCTCGAGTCCCTTCTTCAGCCTCCTATTTCAAGAGTTTTCTTCTCTCACCCTCTCCTTCCTTCTCCACCATATTGGACCATAAAACTCCATAAGGTACCCAAAAGGTCTGTTCTTTGTTCCAAACATATTCCCTTTCATGTGTCCCGACATGTCACATTTTCCCCGCTCAGCATCCCTTTCATGGTGCCGCCCGCATCAGTACATAGCATTATAATATTAATATATAGTATATATGTGGATAACTAATCATTTCAATCATATATAATATATGTGGTCACCACAACATTATGAGAGTATAAATGTATGTAATGAGAGTATAATATCTTAGTTTCTGTTATTTTGGAGACTTTTTTTATAAAGCCATTTTCATAATTTTTTGTCTTTACTTAAAAATGTATGTGAGCTTATCGTTAAATTGTTTCGGGATCATCCCCATCTTAAAGACCGCATTCTAAAAGTAGAACGAAATTCCCAAAATTTATATTGTGGTATATAAAACACTAAAGCCAACTAAAACTTTGGACGCAGTGATTTAGAAATCGAATTTTAAAAAATGTTTTAACAATTTACAAGGATTTATCTGCGTGGTTATTAATCCTGATTTCGATGGTACTGTTTTAGAATTTTTTTTTATTAATAAAAAAGTAATTTTTGCACAGTTATGTTTCCAAAGTTTTCTAATATAATTGGTGTCCACGTATTGTATAAAGCGCGAACAACGTCTAATTTTAAAATGACGTAGTTTGATTTATTTTCTCAAGTATATTCTATGCTATATTTCTATTATTATCGGTCACATTTTGTTAGGATCTCATTTTTGTCAATACAAAAATTTCTAATGGAATAGGAATATTTTTTTGGTACAGCTGACTATTACAATATTCGTTGATAAATGTGTGGTATTACAATTTTAAAAAATTCTGACATGTGCTGTAAAATTCGGAATTTATTTTGTCGTGTACAGGTTTTATTATTGTTTAAATGCTTTAGGATATACAAAATCTATGTCTGCTCTAGAGGACTGTCATCTTCCATATTTTGCGGAATGCATTATCCCTCTCTAATGGTGGATTTAGGAGATAAGGGGTGTTACGGACGTACTGACGGAACCGAATTGGCGCAAAAAAGTAATTAATTGCATTTAATTAATGATGTTCATGTTATAGATTGTTATTAATTACATTAATTTTTATTAAAGGTTATTATAAACATTTTTAAGGCACTGTATTTCATATTCTGCGTTAAGTGAGATTGATGAAGAGCTATGGCGCAAAATAATAACTTTCCCATATAGTCATTCAGAGTATGTTCCTGTTCCAGCTAACATTGTGGGGAATCTATCACCCTTTTTGCAAGAAGCAAATGATAATAATGACATTGCGGATGACACATTATTATGAAGTAGAGAAACAGTATATGATCCGTATCAGGAATGACATACTATCGAGCAAAATCGATGACGGGCATTTCGGTATTAAGCAGCCAATTCCACTTTCCTGCTAAACGTTAAATGAGTTTAATTCTAATCATTCAAAAAGATTGTTAATGCTTATGATTTATGGTTCAGATAAAGATGTTTTTGTTGTACCATTAATTTTTGGACAAAATTGAAAAAAAAATGTTAGGAAAAACGTTACATCTAAAAAATTAAGAACAATAGGTTGCCACTTAGTGTCTGAATATTTGGGAGGGTACTGATATCCTACCAGCACTACACGTTTTTTAATTTTTGCGACTAGTAAATTATCTTAATAAAAATACCTATGGTCTAATTAAACAATCATACGCCCAAGATGTCCTTAATCCGCTGGGAACGAGATATCTCTTACTCGCAGTCGGGAGCTCTGGAACAATAGTACTTAAAACTAATAACTACATTATGACTAACACCCGACGAAGCACGTTATAAATTTATTAAGACATTTATAAATAGCTGCGTTTGACGGGAAAAACAAACAACCTTTTCAAAATTTCATCTTTAAGCCGTTCAACAGTTTTCATATCCGCTTTCAATGGGTTTTGCTTCACTGAAACCGACTACGAAAAACGTTGTGATTATTGCACCTTATCACATTAATCCTAAGCAATCACCCCTGAAAAACAGATTGATTGTCAACAAAAACAAGGCAAATGGTGAGAACGATCGTGGTGCGCGCGCCTCGTGTTGCGAGCGGAGCGATTAATGTTCACCACTGGTCTTATCTTAAACTTTTCAAGTTAATTAGTTTTGTTGCTTATTAGAAGTTTTGCATTACTTCCTTAGTAAAAATTTCAAACTAATCAACTAAATATTAAAAGACGCTTGCATTTTTAAATAAATAACTTTAAAATACTCTGCGATTCAACTTGCAAAGGGTTGTAGATATCCAAACCATGTTTTATGAGTATTTAGGCTCTACGTTACGCTAAGGTTCAATCTGCTTCTCCAGAGGTGTTTCGTTATTCCGTGCTTCTAATTTTCTCTTTACTAACATAAGCTTCAAGACACACTTAGTGCCGCAAAAATGTTGGATCTTCTTCATTTGAACGGGAAAAGAACTCATCCCCGTTGCGGAACCGTTACAGGGCCAAAATCGCTTGTCTAAGCTCTCCCGATCAGAAGTTGAGACCGTGCATTGTGAGATGAAACACGGCCCAGTCTGTACAGTGTTTTTTTAATTTTTGTTATGACATTTTTGTTGTCATTATATATTGTGATTATAAATTTTAATAATAATTATTGTAATCATAGATTGTAATTTATTTATTTATCGGCACGGCAGGCGCCTGAAGCTGCCCTTGGCCCCCTCAACTGCCTTCACCCGCTCATTTTGGTCGGCACCATGTCCGCTGGACATTCCAATCATCCTCAAGTCCTCAGCCACTGCGTCCTTCCATCTTCCTTTCGGTCTTCCACGTTGCCGGGCTCCATCCGGGGTTCCATAATATAATTTCTTTGCTGCTCTCTCATCATCCATTCTGATATGGTGTCCCAGCCATTTGAAACTCTGAATTCTCACGAATTGGGAAACTCGGAGAACGTCGTATAAGTCGTAGATTTTGTTCTTTCTTAAACGGTATGTACCATTTTCTCTGACAGGCCTCTAGTTTAGCATTCACAAGGCAACTGGTGAGAATGACCGTGGTGCGTGCACCTCGTGTTGAGAGTAGAGTAGTTAACCTAACGCCACTGGCCACAAATCTTTCAAGTTTTCTAGTTCAATCGCTTAGAAGAAGGTTTGCGTTAACTCCTTAGTAAAAATTTCGAACTAATTAAGGATACGTAAATTAGATTTCTTAATACCTTGCGGTTTAACTTGAAAAGGATAGACGGTATAAAAAAATGTGTAAGAGTATTTTTTGTTGTACTATTGATTTCCTTTTATTAAAAAAAAAAGAAAGATTGGACCAAGGACCACGGAGATAATGACCTCAACATACTTGGCTCATCCTCTATCTTTAATGGCGGCTCAAGAAAAGCTCTACCATAATCTTTGGTTACCTGCGTTTCTACAATCTCTAAAGTGTCATAATTAAGAATTAAGAAAGAAACCGCGTCCGAAAGGTTTTCCGAACAAGTGCGCAAATTTGGCCTGCGTTAGTATTATTCTGTCTGAATTCCTTTGAACAGTTTTATATATCAAAACGTTCCTTGAGACGGGAAAACCCCTTTCGGGTTGGTTATTATCACCCATCGTGAATTCTTAATCCACACATTCGATAATTAACAAAACTTAATTCTTTCAGATCATCAAACAAAATTAGATTGGAGAAGTTTCTTGGGGCACAAAAACCAGCATAACTGCTCCTCACACACTTAATGCACGGAAGCTTTAAACTGAAAAAAAACTCTTTTTTTTTTACAACTGTAATTATATCACGTAAATCTGCTTTATGAACAAAGTACATGAAAAAAAAACACATGTGGAGAAACTATCCATTGATAGCACTTCAATATAGTTCTATAGTAGAAGGTCTGGAGGCCATCATCTTTTCAGACGCCTCGGAGGGTTATCAGGAATATTATGGGAAGCAAGTTGAGAGACTAGCGGATTCAAGTGTGTATGGAGCTTTTCATGGAAGGATAGGTATCTAGTTTGAGCCAAATCAGCAACATATGGGATATTATGATCATAATGGATGAGTTTGTTTGTGACATAATAAGGAGCATTGAGGATTTTACGAAGGATTTTGGATTGAAAGGATTGGATACGAGATGAGTTGGATGGTTTAGCTCCCTCCCCAAAGTTCTACTCTGCATTTCCAAATAGGTCTGATAACTGTCATGTAAATGAGTCTTTTGTAATTAATTGGGAGCTTTGAGCGTTTGTGCAGTAAATGTTGAAGTAGGCGAAAACGTTGAGCAGTTTCTTGTCTTTTTAGTCTTGTATGAGTAAAAAAAAAATACACTCAATAAGAAAACAAGCCGACATGATATTCACCCTTCGGGAGCTCAAGCAGGACTTATAAGTTAAGTATATATGAGTAAGCATTTATACTTTACACTTACACATTATAATTTACACACACACACACACGCCAAACACGCGCGCTGGGCTATGAACCCGCGATTTTGGGTATAGTAGCTTGTTATACTGACCACTAAACCACAGGTCGCCCAAAGGTGTAACTTATAGGTGTATTTTAAGTAAGTTATTGTTGCTCTTTTCTTTTTATTGATGGTGGGTAAATAACATTGTTTCCCCCCTATTTATCGCCTTCGTTTACTGTATATTTTCCTATTAAGCAAGCTCAATAATATCTTTTGTAATTCCAAGAGCTATCGAAAAAGTTGGGCATTGGTTCCATCATAAATGAAGGAATACAATTAAAAATATAATAATTTCGTTATCAAATTTCGGACCATAGTCCTATGTTTTATTTTATACAAGTGATTCAACCATCGAAAAATCAGCCCCTGTATGATGCAGGAATCCTTTTAAATAAAGGAAATATTTTCAGGTGATTCTAGATTGGGTCTTCATCCTTCCAACGACTTCTTGATTTATCGTGACTAATGGAGCAGTAATTGGGAAAGCATTATATTATTGAAGGGAAGGGGAGGACTTGGAACCATCGAGTAAGCCATCTCATGACAAAGGATTAAGTTGTCATCCTGGGGGAGGGAGGGGGGAGTCAAGTGATTTAGTGAGCCTTAATAATTGGATAGCAATATAGTGGATAGGGAGAGTGTGAATGACACGCAATATGTTTCCTCCTAGTTGGCTCTAAGACAATCTCCGTTTCTCTTCGACCATTCCTATCATGAATAATTATTTTCAACCTATCTGATAATCTGATTTTACTAGCATTTAGGCATAAGAAAATTGATATATAAAACCCAATCATCAATAAAATCTTTTTCTAATTACTGGTTTATTTTTATATTTAGAGAATAATTAGTATAAAAATGTATTTCTATTTAAAACATCTTAGTTTTGTATTGCCGCGTACTAGGAGGTCGAGGAATGAGAGATTGTCGACTATAAATCTATATATAATCTATGATAAAGCGCGTAAGTGTTGTTGTTAATTGAACAAATAAAATGAAAAAAAATGTATCGATCATTGATAAACAAAATATGAGAATAAGACAGTATGCATTAAGGAAGCCTTTTTCTTAGATGCTAATTAGGAAGCAAGAGATTAATAAATAATAACTACTCTGAAGTAATTAAAAGTTTATCTTTAACTGTTATATTAGGAATTTACATTTAGGTAAATATATTTTCAGTATATTTAATATATTCGACATCCAGTGAAAAGATCTTTAATTTAAAAGAATATAATAATACAAACCATGGCTAACATTCGTTTTAGCGTACCCTCGCGAGGTGGCAACCATATATATCAATCGAAAGCTCTTTCGGTTTGTAGTCGAATGACATAACTCCCAGCGTCCGCAAAGGTCAAATAAAAAAGCTACGCATCCGTTAGGTTAGATTAGGCTGTTTTTTTGGTGATTAGATGGTTAGGGGTGGTTAGATAGTTAGGGGGTGGCGGTTAGGGGTGGTTAGAGGCGATTACATAGGGTATCTAGCGTTTTGAACGTTTTTAAGAGACTTTTTTATTTGACATTTGCGGACGCGTAGCTTTATTATTCGACCTTAGCGGACGCTGGGAGTTATGTCATTCGACTACAAAGCGAAACAGCTTTCGATTGATATATATGGTTAGATGTTTTTTTTGTGTTTTTTTAATTTAATTTTTTTATGGTTTCGTTAGGGATGGTTAGGTGTTTTTTTTTGGTGGTTTGGTTAGGGGTGGTTATGGTGTGGTTCGGTTATGGTCATGGTTTGGTTAGGTTAGGTTAGATTACATTAGGTTTTTTTGTTGGTTAGATGGTTATGGGTGGTGATTAGGGGTGGTTAGGTGGTTTTTTGGTGGTTTGGTTAGATGAGATTAAGTTTTTTGAGTGATTAGATGGTTAGGGGTGATGGTTAGGGGTGGTTAGATGGTTAGGGGTGGTGGTTAGGGGCGGTTAGACGTAGTTGCATAGGGTATCTAGCGTTTTGAACGTTTTTAAGAAACCTTTTTATTTGACCTTTGCGGACGCGTAGCTTTTTTATTTGACCTTTGCGGACGCTGGGAGTTATGTCATTCGAATATAAATCGAGAGAGCTTTCGATTGATATATATATATATATGGTTGCCACCTCGCGAGGGTACGCTACACGTAAAACGAACTTATACCCAAACCATAATATCTGTAATATTAGCTTTACCGATTGCAATTGTAATAACAATTTTATGTACAATAACCTCAAAAACTTCAGAAAAGGATCGAGAAAAAATATCACCATTTGAATGTAGATTTGACCCCAATGGATCTGCGCGATAAGATAACGATTAACTAGAACATAAATTATAAGCATTTATGATTATTTTAATTTTTGAGTACTAGAATGAGCTAAATAAAGATATCGCAGTTAAAAAATTACTATAAATATCAGTCTTCCTCAAAAAGATAATGAATGAAAAAACTACATTTAGTTTCGACCTTAAATTAGGATTTATAATTCACTTATCTAAAATTAATTGAAGCCGAAATAGATGCATTTAATTTTTTATGGAGTTAATGATTTTATTAATCCTATTGAAATACAATGAGGTACTTAAAAGAAGCTGCTGACTATCTTTTAAAGGGGTTAAAATCCGTTTTTCTCTAACTTCATATAGTTCAAATATAAAACCCTTCATTTTCAATGAATAAATGAGAAAAAAATTTAAAATATCTGACAACTTGACCTAGTAATTGCATATATTGTCGCTACTGTAGTACAGAAACAAATGTAAATAATGAATATAGCTATGTGATACAAAAAAAGAACTCTCATTTTACTTTTAATTAGCTTAAAATATTGGTATTTTAATTTCCATGCCCGACAATGAATTCGTGAACTAATTGCGCTTATAAATTATTATTTCCGCCATTTTAATACATTTAATGTTTCTTAGTTAGCTTAACGTTTTTTATTGGTTGTTGTTTTTAATTGTACAAAAGTAAAAAATAAAATCGAATAAGATAAATTTGATTCGTTGATATAGATATAAAACAATAGATTGCCACGTACAGCCAGGGCAACCACAATATGATAACAATAAATCGGAAATTGTTTGCGAAATAAACCACTACAATGTGATAAGAAGTTAAAAAATAATATAATATAATAATAAATTCTTTATTGGCTTTAATGTATAACATTGTAGCCATTGAGTCTGGCCCACTTAGTGTTAATTTTTAGTAATTAGTATATCGTTAGTTAATTACAGTTATTTTTATTTACAGTTATACACTATCTACAATATGTAAATATTTTACAATAATTAAATAATCAACACTCGTTTAATAAATAAATAAACAAAATTTTTTAGTCAGAACAGAACAGTATCAATTATAACAAAAGAATAACAATATTCCAAACAAATACCTAAGGAAATAGATAAATAAAATACAATGGAATTAAAGTATTTAGGTACTAACCCGCTGATACTTTATTGTAACAGTTATCTTATTCTTTCTATACATTACAATCAAGGTATTGTAGAAGTACCCGAAATCATAAACCATAATTAAAGCCCGGATTCCGAATTTTTACATATAAACTGAAGATAGAAAAAAATGTTGTTTAACTTTTCCACGCTGTCCATAGTGAGTACATTTTGAAGTGATAATTCATCCTCATGCTGGACAATATATTTTTGCAGAAATTGTTTCCGTGTGTTAACAAAAAATTTACAATGCAATATTATATGCTTCAAACTATTGAATATGGTCCCATGGCACCACTGACATTTTTCATCAGTTCTGAGAACACAGGTGTTGTTCCTATAAAATATTTTCAGGCATTCAGAGTTTGAAATTCTTATTTGACTCACGGTTCTTAATTTTTCTATGTTTATCTTAAATTTTAAATAGCTTTCAGGTTCAGGGTTGGTATAGGAGCAAATAGTTCTGTATATTGGATTGTAATTTGAGTTAAGAGCTCTATCAATATCCTTCGACAGTAAATGATTTGTTACTTTTTCAAGAATAGCATGTTTATTAGCTAATAAAACATTGGGGTTATGAAAATCTGCAAAATATTCTTCAATATGATGGGTTGTAGCTACCATTTTAAGTTGTGAGATCCAGTTAAAAGTCAAGTCCTGTTTTTTCTTATCTAGCTCCAAAAGTCTATCGAAACATTTACGGGGTAATCTATAATCAGGGATAGATAGTATTTCTAGGCAGAAGTTAACAATTTTCTTTAGGATTGTTACGATAAGTAGGTTACGACCTGTTTCTAGACGTACAATATAATTTGGAGTGCATTTCGGCCAATATTATAGGTATTTTAAGAATTTTAATTGAGCTACTTCTATGTTTGTATAATAGTTTAAACTCCAAATTTCTGCAGCATAAAGGAGCGTTGAGGATACCATAGAATCAAAGAGTGTCATTTTTGTCTCCCATGCATCACTTTTACCTCTTCTGAGAATGTCTCTCACTTTCGCACCTGCTACGTTAGATTTTTCAATAAAATACTCAGATGCCAGAAAGAACCTTCCGGAAGATGAAAATGGGACTCCTAAATAGGTGTAAGATTTTGTATATTCCAGTATTTTAGCATTCCAAAATAGTGGCTTTAGTTTTTTTATTTTGGGGGATTTATGCAACACTAATGTTTTAGATTTTTCAGGATTTAAAATCAATGAATTTTGAACGCAATATAATTCCATTAATTCTAGGTTTCTATGAGTATCATGCCATGTAGTAAAAATAATATATGTAAAAAAAGTAACTCAATTATCTGACGTGGTGGTGTCAGATATCACAACTTGGCTTATTAATAGGGTATAGCTGCTGCTTAAATGCGTAAAGTATGAACTTACATGTTTAAAGAACAGTGCTTTTAATTAATTAAAGTTGTATTTTATAAATAAGTTTTACAATAGCAGGAAAAATGTAGAAAAAACCCGCTTAAAAAAAAAAAAGAAATATAAAATACGAACAATAATAATAATTGTAATATATAAATAAATAATAATAATAATAATTAGAACAATAAATAATGAAAACTCTTCTTGAATTAGTAAGTTCATTCACAGAAGATATTGGGATGAAGTTAGGAACTGAAAAATGTGCAACTCTTAATATACACAGAGGAAAATACAAGGATTCAGCTAACATTGAACTCTCCAATAGTGAAATCATCAAGCAACTTAAGGTTACAGGCTCCTACAAGTACCTTGGTATTTCACAGCTGCATAAATTCAAAAAAGAGGTCAAAGAAATCTTTGTAGATGAATTTAAGAAACGAGTCAGAAAACTACTAAAAACTAATCTATCAGCAGGAAATCTGGTAAAAGCTTTGAATACCTAGGCTGTTCCTTCCCTTGCAAATATATACTTTTGGAGTTATAAAATGGTGTGACACAGATTTGGAAAAATTGGACTACCTCTTAAGAACTCAAATGGTTAAATCAAGACAGCGTCACCCAAATTCATCAGTGTCAAGACTATATATGCCCAGAAAACATTGAGCTATGGGGCTTATTAGTCTGTTGAAAGCCTGTCGTGAACAAGAAGCAAGGCTTAGAACATATTTTATGAGTAGCAGTTCACCGATGCTGTCAACCATTGCAGCCCTCGACTGCAACTATACAGCACTGAATTTACTTCGGCAAGATCCAATAGTAATGCCAACTGAGGAGAGCCTTGCAGAATCATGGACGTGTAAACCACTCCATGGGAGGTTTTACAGTTCTTTAAATACTCCGGGTATCAATTTAGAAGCGTCTGTCCGTTGGTTGACCACTGGAAAAATGTTCCCCGAGACTGAAGGATTCCTTCTGGCAATACAGGAACAGGTCATGGCAACAAACTCCAACAGAAAACACATTCTGCACCAAGCAATCGAAGACAGATGTCGCCTATGCAAAGCAAAGTACGAATCGATTCAACATGTCACCTCTGGCTGCCAAGCATTAGCAGGTAAAGAATATATAACTAGGCACAATAATGCTGCAAAGATCGTACATCAGGCACTGGCTCAAAAATATAATTTAATAAACAGTCATCACCCATTTTACAAATACCAGCCACAAGCAATATTAGAAAAAAAATACATCCAACTATATTGGGATCAAACTATGATCACTGACCATAATATTCCCCAATATAGACCAGACATATTGTTCTTAGATAAGAAAATAAAAACGGTCATCATCATCGAAGTTGGGGTTCCTACTGATGATAACGTTTCCAAAACATTGAGCGAAAAAAATCGTACCAAGAGATCTGCAAGGAATTAAAGCATCTCTACCGACTGGTGGATGTAAAAGTACTGCCAATCATTGTATCCAGCAATGGTTTAATTCCTCAGGAAACGATTAGATGTGATATGGATTAGGTATGGAGGAAATTTGTAAAAGATTAGTTTATAAATAAGAACGTAATGCCACACTTTATCGAAAGCTATTTCCAGATCTAACATGAATATGCCTGTATGTTTTTATTATTAAATTCTTGTGCTATAAAGTCGATAAGATGAGCTAGTTGGTCTACAGTGGAGTGGTGTTTTCTAAAACCGAATTGTTCATCTTTGATCAGTTTGTTCTGATTTACATGCTTAAGAATTCATTATAAAAGCAAGCGTTCCAGGATTTTGGATAAAATGTTTAGCAGGCTAATGGGTCTGTAAATTACTAATTGGTCTGTAACTGTGTAGTAAAACTATTTGGGTTTTTATTTGGTTTCGGGAGAGCGATTGTTTTGGAAATTTTCTAAGCGGAGGGAAAGTAATTAAGCCTTAATATTGAATTAAATATTTTCGTTATATGGTAGATGGTTTTCCTTCTTAGGTTTTTTATAACCTGTACAGGGATGCGAACATCCCCTGAGGCTTTCTTTGTTTTTATTTTTTTTACAATCGTTCCGATTTTTTTGGGTTAGATTAATTTCGTATGATGTTTTTAAGTAGTTCCGGACAGATTTGCTTATATTTTTATTGTGATGGTTAGAGCCAAAATTCGAAGTGGTAGAGCTCGTGGATTGGAAATTACGGACTAATAAATCGGCTTTGTCTTTGTCCGTGTAGACATAACTATTGTTCTGTTTCAGTGGGGGAATTTTAGTAGAATTTTATTTATTTTTCACATTTTATTTTCACCAGGTTTACACATGACTTTAAAGTTTAAGTTTAAAGGTCGATCTCGTGAGAGTTATTAATTATTGGGTTATGGTTAGAATCTATTCTTTTCCGAAATTTTTGCCAGTCAGCCTGTTTGAATGAAAATTTACTTCTTTTCGGGCTGTTAGATGGTGATGATCCTAAACAGAATATCACGGGGTTGTGATCCGAGTTAAGGCTTGATAAAGCGATGAGTGGGGATACGTTATGTATATTTTTGGTAAGACTAGGTCTATTATGCTTGGTTTGTAATCTCGTTGCGTGGGAATGTGGGTTGGTTCGTAAGGGCTGTGCGATTCTATTTTATTGTTTACTATGTAGTTTAATAAGAGTTTACCATTTTTATTGGTGTTGTGGCAGTTCCACTGTGACCTTTTGGCATTCAGATCACCGAATATTAATATATTTTTATTTAACCTAAACAATTTAACAATGTCTTAAATATTTAATTTATTTGGAGGTATATAGACTGATATGATCGTAGTTAGTTTATTATTTATTGTTGTGTTAATGGCTACTGCTTCGGTAAATTCTAATTTTGGCACCTGTATGAAGTGGTGTTGAATATCGGAACGCACTAACAGCATGACGCCCCCTCCCGCCCTGTTACGATCTTTACGATAAATGTCGTATCCCGGAACTGAAAATCTATCCTGCTGAGTCAGCCGGGTTTCACTTACTCACTTGCTCTAGAAATAATTTAAATTCCACATCGTTACCACGAAATATTTATCCACATCATTAATTTACTTTTTCTTTATTAAGTATCATATTATTCTTGGTTTGCAATTGGTTTTAAAAATAAATAAATCGAGATAAAACAGCAGCGAAGAAACTAGTATGAGTTTGTTTAATATTTATATTGTTAAAGAGCGGAGGCTGTGAGTTGTTTGTTTTGAGTGAGATATAAACTAGTGTGGCCTTGCTTTCGTGATGAGAGCAACGAGAAAAAGTATACTGAGAAAGTATTCATTGTCAAGTTCGTGATTGTGTGTGATTGACGAAATGTTGCTGTTGTGCCTATTGTGAATAGCATTAGAGAAGTCCAAGTACGCACGTAATTCTACATTGCTACAGTTTATGAAATGTAAATACATGTAAGTATTATATATATTTATATCAATTATCATGATTTTAGTCTATTAAAAAGATTAATCCCTCTATTAGAATAAATACTTCATCATAGAATAAATACCGTCATCTGCATTTTTTAGTTGTACCAACGTGCTTTTAAATTTAGTAATTATCTTACCTATGTTAAATGAGCTAAAAATGTTTTTTTATTTCTTTGAAACAGTCTGTAAATGATGGTTCACTATTGTTCTGATTTTGATTTCCTGAGAAGGTATTATTTCGGTGTTGGATTAATATTGAGACTATTATGCAACTTGAACCTTTTGTTTGGTTATACATTAAAATCCCTTAATGCATTTTTCCTGCAGTAATAAAATATAATAATTCCTGATTCAGTTTTTAAAAAATGTTAGGCAAAGCAACTATTACAAAATTTTCGATACTCTTATTCATTTTCGCGCTGTTTACCTTACTATTGCACATTAAAGAAACTGTTAACGCGGTACCTTAAAGCGGCTAAATTCTTCACAACTAATAATTTCCCAAAATTCTTTAGAATATCTTAATGCCTCTAACGACGTTACAAATGATATATATTGTACACTATTGTTTGATATTGATCTAATTTGGGGTTAATTAAATCAGTGAGATAATTAAAACCTATAAAAAAGTATATTGTGTAGAGATAAAACATTACTGTTATGAAAAATTATTGTTTCACCAATGATACTGTTTTCAAATTGATCTATATTTTTTACTTAAAGATAAACATCTATTATATTAATTTTTGTTTATCTATCTATCGTAAGTTCAATCTTATGTCGGTACTCTTTGCATCTGATATGAAAGACCCTAAACTCCAACAACGGATACAGCAATGAATGGGATTTTCAGTAAGATTTTAAAAGCTGATATGTGGCCGTGAGGTTTCGGGAATGTAGATAAGTTGACTCGCCTAAAATTACACAGCCCTCCAGTCCTTCTTCCTTCTTCCCCATAGACCCCAGAAAACCAACTCATCAGCTTCCTTTGCTCTATCTTTCATCATCGCTACTATTACGGAATTCATAACTCGGTTCAAAATTCATTGTTTTCCATTAAGAATTTTCTCTTAAATTGTATTTTCGAAATTAAGAATTTCGAGAGAATTATGAGCTTTTGTGCCTAAAAATCCTTCAAATATAGTGTATAGATATATTCAACTAAACATTGTCTTTAAAAAATAGCGTAACATACACGAGGTTTTAAAAATTATCAAGCTACTTTAAGTAGTCGAATGCTCAAAATGATTTCTGCTCCTCGGATCCATAGGATCCTTTTGAAATTTAGCTTGCTATCAACGCTATCTTAAAACGAAATTTTATTAAGTTGACAGACTTAATAGCTGTGGCTTATCTATTTACTTCTATATTCTTCCTTGTGCAACTGCTATCCTTTAGGGCAGGAATGCCCAACCCAAACGCTCTTATGGGACACTCTGCAAATGGATTATAACACCGAGGGGAGCACATAAAATTATGCATCCCTATATCAAATTAAGACCCACTATAAACCTATTTTCAGAGTGGAAAATTGAAATATAATGAGCTATTATTACCTGTGTTTTCAGTTAGTTTTGCATGCGAAAATATAAAATATAAAAATAATGATTCTGAATTCACATTGTAATAATAATAATGGCTTGATATCCCATTTTTTTAAATTTTATTGTGATTATTTAAATATTTTTATTTTGAACAGAAAAAGATTTATCCTGGCAAGTATTGGAACCCGAATCCTCCGCATCTATAGCGCATCGGTACTGTACCAACTAAGGTACCAGGGCTCGTAACCAGGCCAGACAAATCCAATCTCTTCATCGCAATTTTTGCGATGTACATATGGGGAAGAATGTTCATCGAACATCAATTTAATTAGGATCTGGTTGACGTACGTCAATTTTTTATTTATAATTTTTTTTCTTTTATTGTGATTATTTAAATATTTTTAATTTGAAGAGAAAAAATTGCTCCTGCGTGCTTCTAGACTGGTATGTGGAGAGAAAATAGCAGTATCCGGCTTTAAAAGAAGTTCGTGGAGGACCGATGATGTGAAAATTAAGGTTCAAGAAAAGAAGAAATCATGGAGGGACTTCCTCAGCCAGAGAACACCTACAGCCTATGAAAGGTACAAGGAAAGAAGGAAGGATTCCAAGGTGGCAGTTCTTCAAGCCGAGTAAAAACCATGGGAAGATTTTGGCCACAAAATGGAGGAAAATGCAAAATGAACCATAAGTCTTCTCATGAATGCTAAAAAGTCATCAAAGGTATGAGGAAGGAAATATCGGATTCGCTTAAAGGAATCAAGGACAAGGAAGGAAGGATTTTATGGCAGGAAAAAGATATAATGGAGAGGTAGAGAGAGTCTTACAAGGAGCAGCTGGAGGGGAGAGACGTTAGGCCAGATGAGACCCATAATGCGGAGGGTGGAGTATGCAGAAGAAGACGATTTCATCAGCGAGGAAGAATTGCAGGAAGGTATCTCGAAGAAGATGCTGGGCAAGTCTGCAGGGCTTGACGAAATAATGAGGTATATCGGAAGCAAAGGTGAAGATCTCCATCTCTTAAATTGGGTATGGAAAAAGAAAAGGATACCGAAGGACTGGGAGATCGCTGTGGTGGTGCCTATCTACAAGAAGGGAGACAATAAAGGGTGTCCCGAATTTAAAAGGCAAAACTTCAGGAACTTATAGGGGAACGAAAAACTAAGACAAAAAGTCTTTTAGAGATTTGCTCGTTTTTGCTTAGTTTTAGAGAACATCGCCAAAGGTAGAAACAAAACAAAAATGTTACAGGTAGCGATTATCACGTTTCAAAGTTCGTCAGGCTAGGCAGTGAGATATGTAAACACTTTATGTTATCCTTTACATTCCTTTATTTGTTTACATTTTGGCTTCCTTCTAGGATTATAATTCCTAAATCAGTCTTCAGTCAGTTACTCAGATATTTTTGTGTGAATAGCATCAGCCACAATGCCGCATACATATTGTAATGTTGAATATGCTGATATGATTTTTGTGTATGTTTTCTGTAACGGTAATGCTTTAGAAGTGGTGCGGGAGTATGCGCGCCGATTTCCAAATAGAAGAGTGCCTAATCGACGAGTCTTTTCGTTAACTTTTAATAGACTACGAGAGACTGGGTCATTCTTAATACGTAATGAAGGCGACCAATTCCAGGCAGCAGTAAGAGCAGATTATCGGAGAAGAAATCGTGTCCAACGCCACTTCGATAACAATCCTGAGACTAGCATCCGAAGAGCATCTGCTGCATTAGCAATATTGCGGCAAGCAATATGGCGAACTTTGAAAGGTGATAATCGCTACCCATACCATCTTCAAAGAGTTCAGAATTTATTACCTCAAGATTATGTCAAGAGATTGAATTTTAGTAATTGGTTTCTTGAAAAAAATTCGCGATGATCATTTATTTCCATTAAAAATTATATGGATCGATGAAGCTACCTTTACAAGAGGAGGAATTGTTAATCAAAGAAATTATCATGTATGGGCTCTTGAAAATCCCAGAGCTATTTGAAAAAATAGGTTTCAGCATGAATTTTCTATTAACGTTTAGCTTGGAATTTGGAACGGATTACTGGTGGCACCATATTTTTTACCTGGAAGATTGAATGGTATCACATTTACACATTTTTTGGAGAACGACTTTTCCAATTATTTAGATGACATTCCCTTACAACAGGGGATTGAAATGCGGTTCCAACTCGATGCATGTCCAGCTCATTCTAGCAGAGTTGCTCGATCTTGGCTGGATATAAATTATCCACAACGATGGATTGGACGTGGAGGAGTAGTGCCTTGGCCACCCAGATCAGCTGATATGACACCCATGGATTTCTTCATATGGGGAACCTTGAAGCAGAAAGTTTATTCGGTGTCAATCAACTCAATGAAGCAATTAAAAGACCGAATCATAGATGCAGTGCACCAAATATCATCAGAACAATGTTTAGCTGCAATTTATCAAGTGAGTGCTAGATGTGGCATGGGTGCAAGAGGACAACATTTTGAGCAATATTTACATTTAAAAGAACTAACATAAATATAAATGTAAATAAATAAGTATAAAAATGAAAACTTGTTTTGTTTCTTTTTTTGCGATTTTTTCTAAAACTAAGCAAAAACGAGCAAATCTCTAAAGGACTTTTTGTTTTAGTTTTTTGGTCCCCTATAAGTTCCTGAAGTTTTGCCATTTAAATTCGGGACACCCTGTATAATAGAAGGTCCCTAGGCCATCTTCTCTTCAGACGCCTAGGAGGATTGTCCGGGATGGAATTGGATGCTAGGATGGAAACTAGTGGGTTTGGATGGGTCTGAAGTTTATATGGAATGATAGGTATCTGGAATGGGCTAAATCGGTAACATATGGAATGTTAAGGTCATTATGGATGGTTTTATTTTGGACAGAATAAGGAGCGTTTAGGATTTTGGATTGCTAGGATTGGATACGAGAGGAATTCGATGGTTTGGTGAAGCCCCATAGTGCAATTCCGTAAGTCCATATAGGTCTTATAACAGTCACATAAATTAGTCTTTTGTAATTGATCTGAACCTTTTTGAGCGTTTGTCTAGTATGTGTTGAAGTAGTCGGAAGCGACTACCTGTTTCTTGTCTTTTCAGTCTTGTGTGAGGGTTCCAAGTAAGACTAAGTTGAGAACCCTAAACTAAACTAAGAACTCTAAGTTGAGTCCCAGGTAGCGAACCTGTTCAACAGGGATAAGTGGAGTACTATTAAAGAATACAGTAGGACAGGAAGTCATGGGTTTTCGGCGAAGGGTAAAGGTAGTTTGATGGGACCTGCTGGAATTGATTTTAATTCTCCAATTCCGACACCATTCTTCGAGGCTTGATAAGTGTGATTGACACACATTGTAACACACATGTGTCATCAAAATAAGTGGAGAAGCAGGTGTTAGGATGTGTTAGGATATTGTGTAAAGGATAGGACCGAGGATGTTACCTTGAGGAACGCCAGCAGACTGGGATTAGAGGGACGAGTAGGAACCTTTATGACTTACTTTAAATGTTCTGCCAGTTAGAAAGGAGCGAATGATTAAAAAGTATGTAGGAGGAAGGAATTGTCGGATTTTATAAAGGAGACCTGGGTGCCAGACTCGATCAAAAGCCTGTTCTACATCGAGAAAGGCTCCCGTGCAGTACAATCTACGCTCTAATGCAGAGGAGGCAACATCCACCACACGATGACGTTGCTGGATAGTGGAGTGGAATGTTCGGAAACCAAACTGGTTGTCTGGGATTATGCGGTTACTATCTAGGATGGGATAAACACATTTTAGAATGAGTTTTTCGAGGATCTTTCCCATTATGGGTAAGAGAGAGATAGGACGATAAGAGGATGGTAGTTCTGGAGGCTTTTTGGATTTTCGGATCATTTTTACTATAGATAGTTTCCATTTATCAGGAAAATAGGTAGTACGAATTACAGAACCATTTATGTATGTGAGGAATAGGATAGCTTTTCGAGGAAGGGATTTTAGGATGTGAGCTGTAATTAGGTCATGTCCAGGAGCTTTACGGGAAGGTGAACTAAGAATAGTATTGGATATTTCTGACGGATGAAAAGCCTTAGGTGGGAGAGTCATTTGGGGTGGGATATCCAGTCAATGTGAATAGGGTTGAGGATATCAGGGTGTGGTTTAAAGGTTTTGAAGAGGTATTGGGCGTATATGTGAGATTTGTCTTCATCAGATCTGGACCAAGTTTGATTTTCAGTAAGGAGAGGATGATTAAAATCTTTGAATTTAAGGATCTTTTTGGTGGTCGTCCATAATGATTTGTTAGCAATGGTAAGATTTTCAGTCACACTAAGTAAATTTTGGATTTTGACGTTTCCAATCTCCGTTTTCAGTTTGTTAGTCAGTTGGGTGTAATACGTTTTATCTGATGGGTAACGAGTCCTATGCCACTTCGATCTTGCTCTCCGTTTTTCGCTTAGCAAGATGCGAAGGTGCTGTGGCAGGTTATTCTGTTGTGTGATATTATTTCTCTTTATTGTAGTGTCATCTTTTATACTGTCTGTTATTGTGGCTGTAAGTATTTCTATTGCGCTGTCAATGTCTTGTTTAGTCTTGAGTGGAATCCGTAAGTCTAGTTTGTTTTTCAAATCGTTACTAAATTGCTCCAACTTGAAGTATAACATATAAGACGAGAGTAGACGGAAGAAGACCAAGAGGAAGATCACGGATCACCTGGGAAGAAGGCGTTCAGGAAGCGAGGGCTGGACTGGAGGAAGAAAAAGAATTGGTTCGGGAAAGGGACACCTGGGTCAAGCTCTATCTGGGCATCGCCACACTGCGCAGCGGTAGAGAGGGAAAGATTGCGATGATGATGATTTTTTAATATATGGATGCAAATAATATAATTTGCATTATGAAAATACAAATAATGTATTTTGAATTCATTGTTACAGCACAGTTTTGGCTATTATAAACTGAATAATTTTGTTAAAAATGTAAAGAATCTGGGAGCCGTAGGTATATATATCCCAGCTTTAGGGAAGTGTTCACTTTGGTCAATTCCTTACATAAATTATTGTAATCATCACTATTGTTGAAAGAATCAAGAAATGTACATTTAAGCAATTGAAAATAAGAAAAGTGTAAAAAAAAACTCTTGTTTACACGAGTTACGTTGTCGGACAAACTAACGTAATTTTTTTTCAGTAAGTGCACTTGAGATATAGCTTTACAACTTAACGTATTAAATTATAATTAATATATTTCTTTAATAACACTGGTCTGCGATGGAAAAATTGTAGCATATTTAACTAATGGGTTTAAAAGTCTTTTTTGTGCTGATTACGGAAAAATAGTGAACAAATTTCATCACCCTTAGACACACACACACACTTCACAAACTTCAGCGGAAGTTTTAGGGTCTAGACTTAAAGAAAGACATATATTAGCCTCCGGTGTTTCATTTTCATGGTACCGACTTAGAGAAAAGGAATTTGTCCCTTTTTTACACAAAAGGGTGACCTAATTTTCTGCAACAATGTATCTGGAATCATGTAAATGTTCAAAATCACGTATGAACCAGAGGAATGGAGGCTTTTCATTGATTCATCAAAAAGGAGTTTGAAAGCTGTACTTCTTTACAATGGTAACCGATATGCTTCTGTGCCTGTCGGACACTCAGTGCATTTAAAAGAATGCCACGAAAATCTTGAGTATATTCTTAATAAGCTCGGCTACTCTGACCATAAATGGGCCATTTGTGGGGATTTTTAAGTTATTTCCATGTTACCAGGTCAAAAAAGTGGTTACATAAAGTTTCCGTGTTTCCTGTGTGAATGGGACAGCCGTGACCGGGAACAACTTTGTCAAGCAGACGTGGACAATCCGGAAGGCTCTTATTCCTGGATTTTTTTTTTTTTTTTTTTTATGGCATTGGATTCTTTTCTTTCATCCATACAGCCAGCTATGTATTATTATTTGGTTAATTTTTAAGTTAGATGCCAACAGCACGCGGTTTTTCCCCAGATGGTTACCGCCTGTTTTTCCCAGGCGGTCACCCATCCAAGTACTAACCACGCCCGACGTTGCTTAACTTCGGTGATCTGACGGGAACCGGTGTGTTCAACGTGGTATGGCCGTTGGCTTCCTGGAGTTAAAAATTCTGAAAGACAAAGTTTAGTGGATCCTAAAAGATGCTACTGCCACCACTTCATATTAAATTGGGGCTATTGAAACAGTTTGTGAAATCATTACCCACAGGGAGTGTTTCAAGTATCTCTGTGAACAGTTTCCAGGTACATCCGATGCTAAACTGAAAGAGGGAGTCTTTGTTGGGCCTGACATCGTAAAACTTTTAAAAGATGAAAGCTTTGTCACTAAAATGGAAATGGAAGAAAAAAATGCCTGTAATTCATTTAAACTTGTAACAGGCTTTCTTGGAATCAAAAAAGACCCAAGCTAAAAAACTTTGGTTGCTGAATTGTTATAAAACTACAAAATGTTGGGCTGCAACATGAATGTCAAAGTTCATTTCCTTCACTCTCATCTGGACTACTTTCCAGAAAATCTTGGGCCTGTAAGTGAGGGACAAGAAGAACGTTTCCATCAAGGTATAAAAGAAATGGAGCGCAGATACCAAGGTAGATGGAATGTCAACATGATGGCAGACTACTGTTGGATGTTAAAAAGCGAAAATTCACAAGAACACAGCCGAAAAAGTGCCAAAAGAAGCTTTGATGGAAAAAGAAAACGTTTTTGCAAAGACTTATAATAACTTTACAACACATGTGCACCACTTTTATGCTCATTTTAGCTAGGTATCGTTGTTTTGTTTTTTCTTTTACTTCATGTTAAAATAATAAAAACAAATCCAAAATTTTCCGTTTTTTGTACTTTCCCAAAAAAATCAACTTTATTTTGTAGGCAAGCATTACGTGATAAAAAAAAAGCCAATGACATTTTTTAAATTATTTAATTTAACTACACCAATATCATAGGGTGATGATGGTGGATTTTGGTTATTTATCCACCTTGCAATCGATTGCCTAAGATCACGCGGGATGTGCAAGTTGGTTACTCTCCTCTGAAATTGTGGTTCAACCAGCTGCCTCACGAGAGTTTTAATAAACTCAAATCTTGATGAATGTTTGTTTTCCGGCAATGATGAATAAATTACATATGAGTTTACAGAAATATTCAACATTGTGTAAGAAACAGTGAGGGGCCACCTTCAGCTTCTATTAGTTGAGTATACTCTGCACTTCTCGTCAAGAGCATCGATTCCTCCTTTCGTGGCTATATAATAATGTATTATTTCAGGCTTTCCAGTTTCGTCATTAACAGTATCACTGTGATGCATTGAGAACACTAAGGCCGTTCTTGGTTTGGGAACATAGGATACTAATGTAATATTTTCTCCAAAGCCAAAAACTGATGTACCGAATTTTCTTGGTTTTGAGGGAAGAAATTCCTTTGGGATTTATTTTTTATTTTTCTTCAATGTCCCAACATAAGTAAGACCCCTTTTCCTAAACTCCCTCACAACTTCCGTGATGTCAGCCGTGATATTGCGGTTGGTTCCTTCGATTGATTTTGCCAGCCTAAGAACAGCCTGCGTTGGCTGTGACAATTTTTTCTCTTCTTCTGACAAGGTATTACCATCACTTCCTTTGCTAGCATAAATATATCCATCCAAAAAATTATGAGTTTTTGCATCATTGATTGCAAGAATTTTTAGACCGTATTTTCTTGGCTTATTTGGAATGTACAGTCTAAATTTACACAATCCTCGAAAGCCAATAAGCATTTCATCGATGCATGCTTAATCATTAATAGAATAATTTTCTATGCTATTTTTTAAAAATAGATTAAATATATCAGAAATTGCGGCGGTTGGGTTGTTTTTTGTACGCTCTTGCCTTGAAATTGAGTCGTCAAAACAGAAAGCAGATAAAATTATAGCAAATATTTTTTCTGACAGTGTGCACCTGAAAATTTCTCTGCCAGTCTCATCCGTTGCAAATATTGAGCTCAAATCTTCGTCATTGGATTGAAAATTGCCGTAAAAACAGAGAAGGCTAAGAAATGCTTTCAACTCAACTAAATCAATATCTGCTACTAAATATTTATTATCAGTAAAGTTTTTTCTTATGGCCTCCTTTTTTTTTATTTGAACATAATAATATTCCATCTAAAATATCATTAGTAAAAATATAAAACCAAGCAGCAACTTTTCCCAAGTAGTTTAGCAGGGCCTATAACTCCAGGTAAATGTACTATTATACTGTGGGAACGGTCCGTACGTTTTCCGCAGGTGGAGTAGAACACCACTTGAACCAATTTTTTCAAAAATAATTCTGAGCTGTCATGCCATGAGATGCAACTTCTCCTTGCACACCGCATTATTGTTCTAAATTTTCTAAAGAAAGCCCTAATTCTTCATATTCATGGTTGTCATCGGTCTCATAATCTAACTCCGAATTAGAATCATGGTCACTTTCCAAATCTGGATCAAAGTCCTGGTCACTTCCACAATCATTAACATTCATATCAACTGTCGCTGTTAATATGCCATTTTTGACTGAAATAATATGAATCATTTTTAATTAAAATTTTCACTAATGGGATGGCGGGGTCATACGGACCCCACGCACCACTAATAATCGAATGAAACTCATAAATCACTTACTGCGGAACAACCATTTCTGTCAACAGCTCAGAAGCTACTGCCTGAAAGATACTGTGAATCACAGCTCCTTATAGCGGCCCCTATGGGAATTACAGATTAACATAACTGGCTGGGGCTCCCAGGACCCCACCATACTGGTTACGGGATAGAACGATACCAAACTCCACCCTTTGGCATTATTTTCAATTTTTGTTCTTTTGAATCCATCTTTAAAATTCTTGAATATTGAAATATTCAACCAAGACCCAGCTTGGCAACCGTGAGTTTTGGGTTATATGGGTATTAATAAATTAATTTCAGAAGAGAAACCGTCTCGGAATATTTTGCACTCTCATGCGCCATATCTCCTTCCGCTATTTGGTATAACCACGAAGACCTCGGCAGCGGTATCTGTGCGCCACTCTATGATCAAAGACTTCAAACATGTCTTAGCTAAATTAATGCGATTTCCAACTTGCCTGACACCCCGCCACCTGTTTTCTTTACAGTTTGCCTTACTTTATAAAAGTATATTTAATATATTCTGACTTAGCTTGATTTATGAAACACTTTTTATATGATTGATATGAATATTTACACTTAAATTAAAAATAGTTGCATTACAGCAAACTCGGAACCTACTTCATCTTTCAGCTTGAATTCATAATGTTATATGAGTTTAATTTTTCTAAAAAACAAATGATATTTCAATGATTACTATACCCATTTATTTATTTTTATAGATATCGATCGAGTTATTAAATGTAATAAAAAAAATTGTTCTTATTTATCATATAAATATATTTTAATAGCTATAAAATAAAAGAAGATGAAAAAATAAGGATGAAATGAAAACATTGGGTTTTATTTAGATTCAATGAAACATACACTGCTTGATTTTTTTTATTGAAGAAATGTAAAAAAAAAAACGATTATATTATTAGGTTTCATTAAAAGGAGATAGTTGAATGGCATTATCCCTGTTTGTGTGCTCGACCAACCTTGTCTTGATCAATAACAAATTATATTCTTATTATTTATAATTTTTTATAATTATTGGTCATTTTTTATGAGTTATAAATATTTTTATTTTTTTAAAGAGAAAAGATATGCCCTCTTACGGGATATGAACCCGGAACCTTTGTCTCACCGTGACATAATTTATTTAAAAAAATAAATATATTCTTATTATGTTGAAGAAATTGGTCCGGGTAGAGGTCACTGAATGAATTTCTCGTGTAATTTGAGAAAATCTTTATTGATAGCCAACGTTTCGACCTACGTTGTAGGTCTTCTTCAGGGCTATATGCAAAATACAGACAATATAAGAAAATGGTACAAATATATTAAAACATTTTAAATATAAATAAACCAAAAGAAGGTGAATACAGGCAAAAAAAAATTATAAAGATGTACAGTAAGGTAATTATGAAGGTTAAAATGTATGAATATATACTATAAACTACGAAGTGCCATAAAGGTAGTAACCCACATCATGAAGAAAATAATAATAAAACAGAAAGTGTTGACAGTTAAAAAAAATAAGGTATTACAGATAAAAAATAAAAACTGAATATAAAATAAGAATGTGAAATGATAAAAATGATATGGGTAAATGTAGAAAGTGATAAGAATTACGCACTAAAAATTATAGGTAATAAAAAAGTAAGAAATAAAAATTGTATAATTATAAAAATCTAGAAACCAAATTATATAAAATAAAATAAAAATGAAAATAAAAAAATTTGTTTAGAAAATACAGTATTAATATTGATAGGTAAAAAATACTTTATACTAGTGTAAAGAATATTAATTGCATAAGAGAAAATGTAAGAAGAGACTTTATATAAGTGTAAAATATCAATTGTATAAAAAATAGGTATGTTTTAAGTAAAGTAAGTGATAATACAATCAGGCTATATTGGACTAAAATACATATAAAAAACGGCAAGGATATGGTATTTATGATATTATGATATTTAGGGTGGGATATAGATAGCAAAACAAATAAACGCCTTACAGTAATAGTGAGCTTGGAAGTAGTGATAATAACGGTAAATTGAGTATAGTATTGTTACCGTAATGTTGTATGAAGAGGCCCTGATTCAATAATGGGCTGTAGCACCTCTGATGGTGTGATTAAAATTACAATTTTTACATCAACCTGAAGATCTGACTCCGTCCCCCCTCCCCAAGTCGACTATTCAGCTGTTGTTAGCGACCAAGGTGGAAATGAAGGTTTCTGAATACGCTATCCGCCAAAGCATTAATTGAAGTTCGCCTTAGAAAGGAGCAGGCTCGAAACATAGGTCGAGGGATGTCTGGATAAATATGAAATTGAAAATGTCGACTGCTTTGAGGGATAGTTAAGTTTAGAGCTATTCACTAACCTTCTCTGAAATAGCTAAGAGGGTTAAGGGGGGATCAAAAAAATGTATAGACTACAATAAGGAATAATCTAGATACAAAGTTAAATTCAAACCAACTAACTCCAGAGTCCCATCTTATTAAGTAAAAGTTCTAAAGACGCTATTACACACACCTACACAGCTAAGAAGTTACTCACAGATCATTTGATATTTCGATGCGTATTAATATTAACAGTTTAGATATCAAGACCTTTGTTTTTAATGATACTTAGAGAATACAGTGTAAAATATATTATGAACAATCCACCAAGTCACCTACTTCACCTACTAAAATAATATTAAAATACTTAGTCCAAAAAATTGAAATACAGTGGAGCATAACCCAATAGAAGCGGTTCTTATGAAGTAGTAAAATGTAACTTATAAACGTAAGGCATCGAAAAAGTAACAAAATTTCATTCTTTTACTGAAAGCTTTTTAATATTTATATTAAAAGCATTTAAGAATTTTTTTCTGTATGTAGTGGGTAGTTAATACTTGGTGGTTTTTTGTAAGGGGAAGATGGGATACATAACATTTTCGCTTGGTAAACTACTAAAACATTCTCTTTTGCCCTTAATATCCCGACCTGATAACTACGGGTTGGAGGAGAAGAATGATTATGTGAAAGTATAACAATAAATTAAACGTGTTTCGCCCCGTTTCATATAACCCTCCCTCAACTTTCTTGCCTCAAATGATAAGCTAAAAACGCTTTGTCAGTTCTCCTTCATTTTTGTTTGATGCTTTTCCGCCGATCTTCTTTCTGAGTAAAATAAAGAAATGGTTATTTAAATCGTGAATAAACTCCGTTTGATACCTAACTGACGTATACTCTTCATTAAAGATCAAAATGACGGAAATTTAATTGTATTGGATATCTAGATGCTATGTATAGAAGTTATATAGTTATAACTAAATAAATATGTTCATAATTATATTTATTAAATAATTAATAAATGTCTATTGAACTACATAAACATATTATTACGTTACCAACTTTATTTAAAAATGCATACTGGAGCTTTTTTATTTTCACTAAAAAAAATAAATTGGGAATTTCTTTATCTTAACAGTACGCCATGATACCTATTTTTAAAATAAAAAATGAATCCCATTATTTTATTCATAATAATTATTGTTCTATATTGGAAGGTAAAATGGAACTTAAATGAAAATAACTAACCAGACAATTTGTACGCTATTAACACTAGCGTTAGCTGTTACACCAATATGATATTAACAGTAGTCAAACACTACTGAAATATGCTAAAAAAAATCTTAAAAATGAACTATTACTCACACAGAGAGAGCTAAGACGATACTCATATGACATTATAAACCTATTAATATAAAAGAAACAGTTCAGAAATCTTTATTTTTCAAGAAAATTACAAAACATAGTGTAATTATATTATGAACAATTAACCATGTCATTTACCAAAATCATGATACTACCTCATCCCCCCCCCCGTACAATACATAGAAATATATGTTAAGTCATTTTTGGAGCATTTGGAGTGGTATTTGAGGTTTATTTTTACGCAGCGTTCCAACAAACGTCAGCTGCCTTTCACTAAGTTTCTCTGCAAGTTCTATGGAACTAAACCAATTGTCAGTAGTAACATTTCGGTTTGTTCCTTTTACACATTCCGCAAGCTCTAGCACATATCGTGTTGGAATAGATACATCAGTATTTTGATTCTTTATTTCTTTTCCTATGTAAGGAATACCATTTATAAAACAAAATGTTTTAGCGTCGCGCATTTATAACACTTTCAGACCATATTTATCAGGGTTTTTTTGGCAAAAACATTTTGAACCTGCACATTCCCCTAAAGCTCAAGCGAGTTTCATCAACTGTCGAATATTCAGAAGGGGAATAATATGACAAAAAATTACTATTAAATGCGTCCCACATATTTCTAAACGCTGCAAATTTCTCACACGCTTGCCTAGACTCTCTTGTTGCTTTAGAGTCGAATCGTAAGGTCGTGATAAAAAAATCAAACCTTTTTGGAGACATGGCACAACGGAATAGAGGAGGTCCATAAATGTTAGAAAAAAGCTCTTCTGTACTCAGTCCTGGCTGCTTCAAGGTGCCACACATGTATAATAAACCCACCAGAGCGCGGATTTCGATTTCATATGTTGGTTTTGCTGACCTATTTTCAGTTTGGAAATTTTCATTCCTTCTCGCTATTTCTTCATTAGTGAAACAGACTATTCCTTTCACCATTTCGTCATCAATAAATAATGACCACAGTTCAAGTGGATCCTTAAGCCCTTTTGCCCTGCCCCTAGGCCCGGAAGGTGGGTTATGACATTTCTCTTCGTGATTCTTGAAAATTTCGAGTGCAGTGGATTGTCCATCCAAATAGTAATGTTATCCTTCCCTAAAACAAAATTACGCTCATGACTAGCTTCTTCCTGGTCCATATATTCACAATAGTCTGCAATAACTTCATGTTCTACGTTACTATTATTTAACATTTCATCTTCCAGTTCCGAACCAGAGTCACCACTTGTCTCTCCATTTGACTCTTATTCTTGGCGTCTATATTCCTTCCAGAACTCTTCAGAAGTCATAAAAATATCTTTTGTGGACATTTTGTAAATCTGTAAGAGAAAATAAAAACTTTGTCACATCAAACTGATTAGAAAAAAATGTAAAATTTGTAGGAACGTCGGGTGGGATTCCACTATTGGTGGGATACTGAATAAAAATTGTTTTTCTTAGAAACAGAGAGATAAGGGTGACTCAGCTGAGGAAGTGGAAGGTTGACTGAAAGGGTATTTAGGGGTTAGAAGCAAATATAAAATAGAGTGCGCTAGTAGTAAACAACAATATGGCGACCGGGTGGTATGCCACCCGGACGTTCCGGGGAGAGGGTTAAATCTATTCAAAAGACAATTTTAAGTATATTAAAGAGAAAACTAAAAATGGGCCAAAATCGTATATCACAATTACTTTATTTAAACACAAACTTTTTGTTAATGGTCTCTACATATCCACAAAATTAATAACAATTTTTGTTAATTTGAATGTGTAGTTGATTCTAATCATCTATCATTTTAATTTAAATTTTCCTGAAAAACTATATAATCTTTTGTTGATAGCTACCTCGATCTCACCGTTTATATCACAGTTACTACGTCACTTAACATCGTTACTTTGGTTAACAATGATTTGATACTAAATAAATCAATTTATTGATATTATTTTTTAATTTGATAATCGTATTTACTATAAACTTCATTTGTAGGAGCTGAGTAGAGACAAAGGGACGGGTTTATACTTGTAATTGACAAAGAGCTTCCATTATGACGAAGAAACACTTCTCCCCTTTCGGTAGAAGATCAAAAATGTTCTTGCTCCTATAGGTCCAGGCTGATTATATCCGAGGCCCAGATCCTTGAGGCGTCTTTTAAAAATGTATGAAGGTTTTGGATTGGATGGCTGTATCTATAGTCTCTACATCGATATATTTTATACCAGGAGTAATATATCATGCCTCGGACCTAGTTTGAGCTCTTCCCTCAAAGCATTTGTAACGGGATAAATATTTCGCTTGTACTTAAATAATCTGTTTTAAAAAAAAACAGAACGAAGGAAACACCAATATATTAAGTATACAATTGATAATAGCCTCTCACGCTTGATCCTTACATTAAATTCATTTATTAATTAATATATTAATTTCTATTTTCTCAGATAGCAGCTCCATTCTTCCACGCTTCTATTGCATCTTGCAGAATTCTGGATAAAAACGAAAAATTATCCATTTGTTTTTCTATAATAATTGTGGCAGGGTCCTATCTCACATTCCAAACTTATATATATTTTTCAAGTATCCAATTAACTTAAAGAAACAACCATAAAAGTAATGTAATTTTCAACACTTTATGCTCATGTATATTATATTTCTAGATATAACTGTATGAAAGTAGATTATTATACAAATAATCCAATTTTTGTTTCTAAAAAAAAATAACCAGGCCAAAAATATAAATAAATATATACAAAAATTTATATATATATATATATATATATATATATATATATATATATACATATATGCTAGTCGTTTCTTCCTTATTTTTTCTTTTTTTAAATATTTTGTTCTTGGAACTATATAAGTGGTGCCCAAACCAGGGAAGTTTAAAGATAGTTTTTTTTTGGGGGGGGGGTTAACCTAAAAAAAAATCCTTTATCATTTTTTTTTTACTATTTCTTCTTCTTCTCTCTATTGTTGCCATAGATAATAATGACAGAACCGAGACACAGAGACGTACTTAGGCCAGCTACATTAACGGTTACGCCACCGCCGCAACCAACGCTACAACCACCGACATCGGTGGACCCGGAGTTCCCGCCTTTGCCGACGACTACGCTCGCAATGGCGCGTGCGGACCTAGCAACAAGGGAGGCGAACAGGATCGCAGAGGGACCAACGCGCTTGAACGTATGAAATTAAGAAGGGCTAACGCACAGGATGTAAGAAGAGATTTCTAATCTGGAAAAATTCTATGGCGATGTGGGGGAGCTGAATTATTTCCTCAAAGGCGGCGGTGGTATTATACTCAGTATTGAATCCCAGGTCGCTACGGATTAGGGATTGCAACACCGGTATACCAAAAACCGGGATACCGTCCAAATTTTCGCCGGTATTAATACCGGTATTCATCTAAAAAATACCGGTATTTTCGGTATTGGAACATTAGCGCTAGTTGAAACACGTTACACGGAAGCTTGATTCGGGGAATCTCCCATTTACTAAGAATCAAATGAGATCCCGTCCACTGTAGCTAAAGGCAGTTAGTCCAGTGCGGAGTGTTTTTTCAGTATGTAGACACAAATTTCTAAAATCATTGATGCATTAAACCAATTAAAATAGCAGTCGAAGCACTATGCAGAAGAGATTCTAATCTTGTTGCAGACGCGACGTATTAATTTATGATAGGCACGCTTCTTGCACTAAAGATTAAAATAAGTATTGAATTGATAAATACATGTTAACAATACCAACAACAAGTGTGGAGTCAGAACGAGCCTTTTCGGTTGCTCAACATATAACCACAAAAAGAAGATCGAGGTTAGACGATGGTACGTTGGATCATCTATGTTTTTTTAAATCATATTTCAATTTGCATAACAAATAATAATCAATCGTACGAATTAATGTAATATACGTGGGTGAATCAAATATAAACGAGACTTATTTTTTATTTTTTTTATTTTTACTTTGAACACAAAGAAAAGTACACCTCATTTTTCTACATAGTCTCCTGATTTGGAAATACATTTTTCCCAGCGCATAGGTAATTTTCCAATCCCGTCCTGATAGAATGAAGTAGGTTGTTTCTTCAGCCAATTGAGCACGTAGGCTTCAACCTCATCGTCACTGACGAATCTCTGACCTCCCAAAGCTTCCTTGAGTGGGCCAAACAGGTGAAAGTCACATGGTGATAAGTCTGGACTGTAGGGAGGGTGTTCTAGCGTCTCCCAGCCCAGTTGCTCCAATTTTTCTCTCGTCAGGGCCGCAGTATGCGGGCGAGCATTGTCCTGAAGAAGAATCACTTCTCTCATCGGTAGATCCCTTCTTTTGCGGCGATATGCAAGTCTGACTTCATTCAAAATGTCGCAGTAGTATGCGGCATTGATAGTCCTGCGTTCATGCAAAAAATCAAGATGCAGCAAGCCACGCTGGTCAAAAAACACGGTAGCCAAAACCTTCCCAGCTGACAGCCGTGACTTGGGTTTCACTGGTCCAGGTTCCCCTTTCAGTCTCCACTCCATACTCGCTTGTTTTGATTCAGGGGTGTAATGGTGCACCCAAGTTTCATCACAGGTGATAATGTGAGTGAGAAATGAGGCTCCCTCAGCCTGAAATCTTGCAAGAAGACCTTCACAGACCTGCAAACGGTTCAGCTTCTGCTCAGCTGTGAGAAGTCGAGGAACCCACCTGGCACACACCTTACGAAACCCTAGCTCCTCTGTATGGAAAAAGTGCTTCCATAGCTTATCCCAATCTCACTTGCAATGGCACTGGTGGTTAGACGTCTGTCACCTTCAATAAGCGTATATTAACAAAGTTGGATTTAATTTTGTTAAATTATTCTTAAAAATAAATATTTTTTTGTGTTACCGAATAAAATACCGAAATACCGGTGTCGAACATTTTTAACGGTATTGCATTCCATAGTCCGGCCGGGTCAGCTAGTCTAATATATAAAATTGCCGTGTCACAGTGTTTGTAGCAGAACTCCTCCGAATCGACTTGACCGATTCTTAAGAAGTATGGTGTCCATATTCAGTAGGTCTGAGAATAGGTTGTAAACTATTTTTCATACCCCTAAGTGATACGTGCCGGCCATTATTGTCTATTAACCGTCGATTGTAGCATTAACCGTGACGCTTGATGATGCTGCATTTTTGATATGTTGTAAGAGCATGTCTGAGTAGTGTAAATCCAAGTTCGCAACCGAAAAAACGGACTGGAATACTTTTGGTGGCCGAAAAACTTCGAAAATTTCGGAATTATTTCAGTTTTTGGCCTGTATCTCCTAATCGGTGCTTTTTCGGGGAAAACACAATTAACCATTTTTAAAGAAGATTGAATATGCTACAATTTGAGTCCAAAAGCAGCTCTTTAGATTCAACAGATCCTGAGTTAAGTTGGAATCATATAATAATTTTGTGTCTATATTCAGTAGGTCTGAGAATAGGATGTAAACTATTTTTCATACCTCTAAGTGATATGTGTCAACCATTATTATTGATTAAGCGTCGATTGTAGCAGTGACGCTTGATGACGCTGCATTTTTTATATGTTCTAAGGGCATTTCTGAATAGTGTATATCCAAGTTTGTAACAGAACTCCTCCGAAACGACTTGACCGATTCTTATAAATTTTTTTGTCTATATTCAGTAGGTCTGAGAATAGTATATACACTATTTTTCATACCCGTGAGTGATATGTGTCGGCCATTATTATTGATTATGTGTAATATGAATCCACCAATTATGGAATCTTACACGTTTGGTCATCAAAAATATCGCCGGGAATGTTATTGAAGCAGCGATGTTGACTGGAATCTTTAAAGGAGAAGTCATCCTGTAGCCATGTTTTCCAATGATACCATCATAACCCATAATACCGTTGAAGACATCAATTTGATATAAGCTTGGCTTTTGCTATGACCATCAACAAGTCTCAAGGTCAGACAATGTCCATTTGCGGTTTGGACCTAGAACATTCATGTTTCTCCCATGGACAATTATATGTTGCATGCTCACGTGTTAGTAAACCAACTAATCTATTTATATTAGCAAAGGACAGATTATAAAAAATATTGTGCATCGATTAGCGTCAATTAAATTGAAATAAATAGTTATAATTATTTTAAAAAATATGATTAGCCATAATTAAAAAATTATGTTTTATCCATCAAGAATTAAGTATATTATTTATTTATTAAATTCTGTACTCAGATATAAGATGAATAAAATGTAAAATCAATAATCTATTTAATTCATTTTTTCCATTCATTCATAGTTTCTTTAAAATTCAAATTTTAACGTAATATATTTTTAAAACTATTACAACTGCCACAGCAACGCGTGGCCGGGTCGCTAGTATATATATATATATATATATATATATATATATATATATATATAACATTTTTGTATATATCTATTTATATTTTTGGCCTAGATATTTATTGTTTTAGAATCAAAAAAAAATTTAGATTATTTGTATAATAATCTACTTTCATATAGTTATACCTAGAAATGTACATGAGCATATATTCTTCAAAATTACATTACTTTTTTGGTTGTTTTCCTAAGATAATTTGGATAGTTGAAAAAGATAGATAAGTTTTGAATGTGTGATCGGACCCTGCCTCAATTAAACACACGGAAACACAACTGAATAATTTTTCATAATATTTTATTTATTATTATTTGTTATAATTTTTAGAATCCTGCAAGATGGATTAGGAGGGTTGAACAATAGATCTGCAATCTGAGAATATAGAAATTAACGAATATAATTAGTAGCGCCACTTAAAAAAATACATTATTTATTGAAATGTTAAATTGTGATGAATGTTAATAAATGAATTCAATGTAAGGATCACAAAAACAAGCGTGTGAGACTATCATCAATTATATACCTAAGGTACTGAAAGTTTGTTTTCTTCATTCTATTCTTTTAAAACAGATTATTTAAAGACCAGAATTCGAGATCTAGAGGTGTAGAAAAAGTAAAATAAGTTTGTGTTTCTTTACAAAACATCACAAATAATATTGTAAACAAATTATTGAGATTGTGTTTTCTTCCGATTTTCGCCAGTAAAAAAGTTCGGTTCTGCGAGGCGGAGCATTAGGAGGATATGAGTATAAGCTGGCCTTTGGATAGACTCGCCTTTTATAAAGCCTATTGTCGGACAACTTTTTGTCAAAATGTGAGATCTTTTCGAGGAGCCTAATACGCTGGACTAGAAGTTGGATGAAAGTTCCCACCTGGGCAACTTAAAGACTTTTCCTTTTATCCCTTTTCCTACTTACCATTCTTAGAAAAATAACCTCACTGAACCCCCTATTACATCGACCAATCATTACTCAAGTCAATACTATTATTCTAATGAAGGAATTGGATGCTTGTGAATGTTATCTACATATGGAAGTGCTAGAGCGCTGAGTTGCTGTCCCGAACTTCTCTGGTTAAAATCTGAACACGAACAAATGGTATCTGTTGGGTCAGGAGTACCTTCTGGGGAGGTAACTATCCTGTAAAAAGCGATTGCCCACAATTGTGAAAAGAAATCTTGCGTTGAAGCGTGATCCCTAGATCAAAAGTAAAATCACCTTCATAATAACTGTTTTTACCGGAAACAGTACAGATTCTACCGCTTACTGATCCCAAGGTTCTTTATGGGTTGTAGTGGTACCGTTTTTCACAAAAATAATGGTAACCAGAATCGTTAATAAATTTATTTAATAAGTTTACAATTAACACTTTATAACTGTAATTATAACTATAAAGATTATATAATGGCTAATGACGGGCTTATCTACGATTGATATAGTCTAATGGCTGACAGACTGTGAGACACATGTGTGAGATGTGAGGCAGTCATATATACTTGTAGGAGTGCTCAATATGATTTATTAGGAAAAGTGTGGAGGTGCCTATGAGGTCATGTGCAGCTAGTCTCTTTCTCCTCCCTCTTCATTGAACTGAAGTCCGCTGAACTTTATAAAATTGATTTGATTGTTTATTTTTTAGATATTGGAAACTCTAATGTCGAAATGTTTAGGAGGTTCAGGTTTTGGATTTTTGGTAGTTGTGGATTAGGTAGCACCTTGGCTACATAATATCTTACCTAATTCTAGATCATTGATAATACAAATTAAAAAAAGCAAAATATATAGGCATATTACATAAAACAGATTTACAATGCTTCTTTTTTACAAGATATGATAATGCAAAATAAGTGGGCTTTGGTAACATTTCAAGGGAATTTAATTAATTAATAAATTAGACCAAATTCAATGTACAGCTGGGTAGCCAATTCATTTCAATGATTTGCGTAATTAGTTCATTTATCAATGGTTTATATTAGTATTTGTCATTGGTTCAATGAACTTTTATTTGTTCTTTTGCTGTAAAAATGCCGGGACGAGTGATTGCTAGTTTATATGTTCTAATGAATATTCGATGCTGGTAATTTGAGATTCTATTAAATACAAAATCGCGAGTATGTCGTGATATATCAAATAGATTTGTATCCGTATCAGTTACCGTAGATTGCTTTATTCTATCTTTATCGACAACATCCAAGTAAATAGTAGATGAGAATGAAATAATAAAAGTATCGACGTTATATTTTCTTAACAAATTAAATCATCCATCAGTTATGTTCACTTATAATACTATTATTATTTTATGTTTTTTAAAGTTAAAACAAGTGTGCCAATGTCAAGAACCGCCTCAGGTTCCTATTAATTGACAATTCCTCCTTCCTCCTCGCGGAACCACATATGTAAATGCCACCTGAATACCAATCTGTTATCGTATCGTAATGTTATATAACCTATTAAGGGACATATTTTTCAACTCTTTAGATATAATTGCTGACTTACAAGTTTCATCATCTGCTTACTTTTGCATTTCATGCCTTAATAACTTCTCTTCTTCTTTTTTGGCGCGACAACCCTGGGTGGGTTTTGGCCTCCTCAATGAGCCGCCGCCATTCGGCTCTATCTTGTGCGACCGCCTTCCAGTTCCTGATCCCAAGTAGGCTTCCAGCATCAGCTGCCACTCCATCGGCCCACCTCAGCCTGGGCCTTCCAGCTCTTCGGGTTCGATGTAGTGTCTCCTCAAGTACCCTCTTCGGGAT
This sequence comes from Arma custos, assembly GCA_037127475.1. Taxonomy (NCBI): domain Eukaryota; kingdom Metazoa; phylum Arthropoda; class Insecta; order Hemiptera; family Pentatomidae; genus Arma; species Arma custos. Next base: position 107,686,557 of record CM073761.1, read on the forward strand.
TTCTTTTTCATTCATTCTGGTCAAATGGCCTGCCCAACCAAGCCTTCCTAACTTCACAAACTCAACCACATCCGATTCACCATAAATGACATATAGCTCCTTGTTCTTCCTTATTCTCCATTCAGCCGCATCCCTGACTGGTCCAATAATACGACGTAGAACTTTCCTTTCAAAGATCATCAGATCCATTCGTCGTGCTTGGAAATGGTCCAGGCCTGCGAGGCATAAGTTAGTACAGGCCGGACAAGAGTCTTATAAATAATCATCTTGGTTTGCCTGCTGATGAACCTACTGCGAAAGATCTTGAGAAGGCCAAAATAGCATCTGTTGGCTGCAATGAGGCGCTTCTTAATCTCAGCAGCCATATCATTTCCCGAAGTAACAAGTGATCCCAGGTAGGTAAATTCCTTAGCCTACTGGAATTTGTAGGATCCCACTACTAAAGGACTGTTATCACTAGCTCCGGTGTACATGTACTGGGACTTAGTCTGGTTAATTGAAAGTCCCATAGATGACGCTGCCCTGATGAGGTTTGTGGTGGCTTCGACTAAAGCTGATCTGGACCTGGCTACTATATCTAGGTCATCGGCAAAACCAAGAACCTGCACTTGTCGGGAAAATATCGTTCCTTGAGTTTGGATTCCTGAATCCCTTACTACTTTCTCTAATGCTAAATTAAAGGGAAGACAGGCAAGTCCATCTCCTTGCCTTAATCCCTTATCAGATGGGAACTCCCGGGAACACTCAGATTGTATCCGGACCTGGCACCTTACCTCACTCATCGTTAACTTCACAAGGCCATGCCTTAATAACTAATTGAATAATATTAGTTGCCCCTATATAATACCAAAAAAATTGGTCCCGGTGGAGATCAGACAATTAATTATTTTTATTGCTTCTTGTTATTCATTATCTCTTATTCAATAATTGTCTATTAATACCCGCTCTTTTTTATGTTATATCTACCTAAAGGATTATTCCTACTTCTGGTTATATCTAAAGGGTTATATCTCTTCATTCTTTAATTACTCCTTTTTCTTACTTGGTTTTACTGTTTCCCTTCATCTTATTATTTTTTATCAACTCTATAAGATTTCTATAATTCTTAATATTTTTCTAATTTTTCATTTGTTAGTTTTTTGGTTTTTAAATAGCATCTCTATATAATTCAATCCCCTCAAGTGTTAGTTATTTCTCTGTCATTTATCTTGAATAATGCCTTTATGCCATGTTATTATTTATTACTTCATGTTATTCCTTACCTGTTCAACTACTTCTCTATAACTATTCCCCCTTTTTTCAGTTAGATCTATCTAAAGGGTTCCTCATTTCCTTTATATATTTTTATCACTCACATCCTTAGACTGCTATATATTTTGTTATTGCTTCCTATATATATGATTATTATTGTTATCAATATACTACATATACTGTTACTCTTTACCGTTTATTATTTTAATTTATGTACCTTATAAATTTAGCCCAGAAGAAGACCTGCAATATGGGTCGAAACGTCGGCTTTAAAAATGAACAGTTCTTCTTACTAAAGTGAATTTTTTCTGACTTCGTACCTTTTTCTTCCTATTAATAACTTATGTTTAAATCGATCGAAATTGCAGAATCTAATTCATAATTCAATCAGCTTGAGAGTGTCCAAGTCTCCACAGCTGATAGTTTTAAATCTAAAGAAGACCTAAAATGTTCACACCTAAAGGCAGGATGTGCGCCTCTTTGAAGTCATCAGATATCTCATTTGAGTCCTGACTTAACTTATCAGGTATTTGTGTGTATCTTGTTCAATTCTCGTTGCAAAGCTTATAACAATTTTCATTAATTTATTGCACTCGAAAACAATTAGATTACATTACCTGTGCGGGAAGGAATCAAATCTTACTCCCCTTTTCGATAAAACAAAACTTAATAACCTTGAGCAATTATTAAATTTTTTAATAAATCAATTTCATTTTTATTATTATTTAAACAAAGCGTTAACATATTAGTTTATTCCAATAAAAATATGGTACTTTTCCAATCTAACGACGACCTACCCCAGCGCCACAAGTCTCACTTTCGTTAACTACCTGCTATTGTTAGCGAAACCTTCCTTAGTCCTTTGTTATTGTTTGTGTCTAGTGGACGTTTATTTGTTTTCATGTTAATTATACAATATGAGTTGGAATTTGATGAAGATTTTTCGCGAGGTGATTGATGAAAAGTCAGCTGTGGTATTTCTACAGGAGCGGAGCGTCATATTGTGTTTAATCAATATTGTTTATAATAAATGTTTTATTATATTTTATTATTTATTTTCTATTTTAAATATTTAAATTTTAAACATAAATAATTATATTTAACTACAATGTGATGTTTTATGGTTAATTGTTTTGATTGTTCTGTATATACGACACCGTTTTGATGTGATATTGTTATTTTTAATGAATTTTGTTAATAATAAATGTTATTTTTTATCTTCTTATTTATTCAGTAGTTTATATATTTTAAATTTAAAGAGAAAATATGATATACAGCTAAAATATGATTTTTTTTTTTGTATTTCTTTTATTTTTAGCTATTTCTCTTTAAAAGAAAAATAACTAAAAATAAAATAAATACAAAAAAAATCATATTTTAGCTGCATATCATCTATTTCATTTCCTAACAATCCTCTTGTCTGTTTACTATTTCAAATATATTTTAGGCAGCATAACCTAACAGGCTGCAAATAGTTGAGGTAAGTGCCAGAGGAGCGTGCTGGGGTAGGTCGTCGTTAGATTGGAAAAGTACCAAAAATATTCTGTAGTTTCTTCATTACATTTTACGAACATTATTTTAAGCTTTTGATTGAGGACACTTCACAAATATGATTATTCTTTATTATTACAATATTAAGCAATGATCCCATTGAAACCTACCTCAAAAAATGTTTGCAAATGTTGGATTATTCCTTTCTGTTATATACTGTTCAATTGTTTTCACGATCTCAGTATTAGTAAACTTATATGTATAAAGCATAGCATACAAAAAAAAAAAAGAATATAAGCAATATCTACTACTTACTTCTTTTAAATTGAGGATTTGGCTGGAAGGCAGAAGGTTTTTTTGCCTGGAAGCGACTGACACCGAGGCGTTGTGTTCCGAACAGAAGAGCCGAGGAGTATTCAAGAGACCTTAATCCATCCTCATCTCCAGCTTTATTACTGGATTAGCATAAATGGAATTAGACCTCCTCCCTTCCTTTATTTGACTTTTTACCAACTTTAATTTTATTTCTTTTACGTGATGGGTGCGGTCAGGAGAGGGGGGGAGGGTTCGTCTGATTGTTTGGACCAAAAAAAAGGAACCACTTTAAACATATATATATATATATTCGGTTGGCTCTACAGATTTGTAGAACTTAGAGGCCGCCTTTACAAGCCTTCTCCATCTCTGCCTATCCTGGGCCGCTGAAATATAGCCACTGCGGGTTGGGCATAGGGTCAATAAACCTATCCCGTAAAAAAAAAAAAAAAATATATATATATATATATATATATATATATATATATATATATATATATATACACATATAGTGCAACAGTCAATAGTCACAAACTACAGATATCAACTCCAAAATTACAATACCTTGGATCCTAATAAACATTGTTTCTCTATCAAACCTTTGTAGCTTTATATTTTAAATACTATACCTTAGGGATACCATCTCACGATGCGACGGACGGAGGCGTTAATAATAAAAAAAAAATAGTTAAAAGACAAAATAAAATTTAATATCTTACTCATAATATTCATACAATATCTTTTATGGATTAAAATAATTTTCCCTGAAAAAAAAGGAAAACCAAAACGAAAATAATAAGTTTTAAAATTCTTAAAGTTAAATATATTAATTTTATTAAAAAATAGTTTATGGGTCTGGAACCGAACTCGATATTAATTCATAATGTAAAATGTAGAAGTTGCGTAGTTACGAGTGTGCATTGGCATGCAGTTGAGTACATTTGACAGTGTTGACAACTGAGAATATTCTCTTGTAGGCATCTATGTCCGCTGCAGTGGGATTAACCCGAAAAACGAAGTGAGGACATAAAATTAGGGATTGCTTTCGTCAATATGGTGCTCCACTTTCATCTACATGTATCTATCTCGTACTACATGTGACCAGCTGATCGCCAAAGAGTACATTCGAACCTGCCGAGCTTATAAGAACGTGTTGCCGATCACTCTCTAAGTACACGTGAGGATATCTCGTACAATTGAAAAAAAAATAAAACATTATATATATATATATATATATATATATATATATATATATATATATATATATATATATATATATATATATATAATGAATTTTAAGAAAGGTTTCGTCTTCGATACACAAAGTTACTGACGATGGGATCACATTGACAAGACAAATACAGGGAGACCAGTCGGAGATGCTGGAGACAAGGAGATTGTCCATCATGCCTGATTTTCAACCTAGTACTGGAAAAGGTGATAAGAGTCTCAGGTATGGAAAGAAATGTGACCATACTTAATAATTCACACAGATGTTTGCCTATTTAGGTGATGTTGATATCATAGTCCGATGAGAAGGAATCAAAACGCGTCCTCCTTCCAATAGAGAATGGAGGACAGAAAACTCTATATGTAGTAGTTTAATACCCATCGACAATGCTTGTCAAGAATGTGTTGCTATGCCGTTTTTCTCTTAAGAGAAATAGTATCATCTCACTTATATCAAAGATAGTTATCGAAACTTTATTTTTAATGTAACTAAGGCGGCGTCCTCCGTGAGCGATCTTGAGGCAAACGCGAAGCGAAACGGCAAGGCGCGAAAAAAAGGCGAAACTTACAGGTGAGAAGCAAACGTGATCAATTGGTATTGATATTTTCGCAGCGAAATGGATGCGGTGCCGTCTTGTTTTATGTATATATTATAAATATTGTGTACATATTTATAATATTATAAATATTATTTGTATTATTATAAATGTCTAAAACAGAAATATTAATTAATGCTATCCAATAACGTCCTATATTATGTGATAAAAGGAATAAAAATTATCACAACCGATTATTATCGTACCGAGAATAGGAAGTTTTGACTAAAATAACTAGGACTACAATTAAGTACAATACAACACATTTATTTATTAATTTAGTCAATAGTCATACGTTGATGGTAACATTCGACAATATTCCTTGAATAGCAAAGGTTGGGTCCGTAATTCCTCATACAAATTGCGATATTCTCCATTAATATGTCTTTCTAAGTATACAATATTAATTGTACTTCTCTGCAGTACATACTTCTTGAGTATTTGATATTTAAGTAATATTTTTTCCAATAATATTTGTTTCCGTCTGTCCATGACGAATGCACAGTGTCTACTGAAAAGCGGTGGTGCGGGACGCTTCGCACGTACATAGGACAGGGCCACCGCACCATCGCATCGCGTTGAATTCGCGCTTCCACCGCTTTGCGTTCGCGTTCGCTTTGAAACGCCCACGTAGGACGTAGGTTAGTGCTATATTTCAGTTACAATAAATTTTCTAAATTGGATCCTTTTCCAAAGGTTGGTTTTTGTTTTTTTGCCAATTTACTATTCAGTCTTTTTTTTTTTTTCAATGAAATTTTCTACTGTATTATACTAATAAAACAAGTAAATAGTATGAATGGTACCTATTTGCATATCTTCATAAATCAATACTAGAAATAATGGATATATGGTGAATCAGGACTAAGCACACTGCTAAATCGAATATAAGAGAGGAAAATAGTTGACTGGAAGATCTAATGAAGGATGGAATTAGTGAGGGGGGGGGGGGGTGCAGCCATAAATGACAGCAAATAAGTAAAACTTATTTATTATTAGTCCCGATTTATTTTATTACATTCTCTTTCTGACGACTCCAATCGAGCAGACATTTAATCCTTGAATAGCTTTGCCATCATGGTGGTTATAATTTTTTTTTTAACACTACAATTATAGGACTTATTAAAAAAACTTTCTTTAATTTATATCTGCTTATTTGTACTGCACAACTAAGTTAAAAAGTCATTAATCATTGTAGGAATTAAGTGTTCCCGCTTGATGATGTTCCCTAATTCTTGTGGACATTTACATAAAGCTGTAATCATCATCTATCAAAGGAATCATTCTTCATCAATGTTTTTTACTTCACCCATTTCATTGTATCTTTAGTAAGAGAAGAAATTATACTTCTCCCTAATCCGATCATTCCTAACCCTTTTTTTTGTTTATCTAGTATTCTTCGGGTGGATTTCATATTTGGGCGTGTGACCCGTCATAGGAGTTCGTCACTAGGGTTTCTCAGCAGTTGCATGAATATCGGGAGGTGTATAGTCTTAAGCTTTTTGTTTTACCCAATCTCATTTTGTTTTCATGTTTTACCCAAAAATATATCATAGAAAACGAAATTTTATTTTAAACTAATAGAAACTAGTAGAATCGGAAATAACATAAGGGACATGAACACGGGTATAAACAGATCCCGTAAACGGTATGTTCCTGCAATGACTGCAATTAGAAACAAAAATAATAGCTGATCCATTTTGAGTAAGTTTAAAAATCACTTTGATACTGTTTTGAACGCCGGAATAAATAATCAAATCCTTGTTTCGGAATATCAGAGTGTCGAACCATTTATAGAAGGACCGAGGAAGGAGGAATCGAAATAGCCATCGGAAAATTGAAATCGTACTAAGCAGCTGGGGTTGATAATATTCCTAGGGAGCTGATAAAAGCACGGGGGGAAGCAGGAAGCTCGATGGTTCACGTTTTGGTAACAAAGATATGGTAACATGAGAAAATACCCGAAGAATGGAAAGAATCTATACTTATTCCGATCCACAAAAAGGGGCCGAGGACGGACTGCAATAATTACCGCGGAATCTCACTCCTACCGACTATAAAATATTCTCATTAATCCTAACTAGTAGAATTACGGAATACGCCGAGAAAATTATCGGAGACTATCAATGTAGTTTTAGACAAAATCGTTCAAATATCGATCAAATATTTTCTTTACGACAAATACTAGAGAAAAAAAAATACAACGGAGTCGTTCATCAGCTTTATGTCGATTTAAAAAAAAAAACCTATGATTCCATCGACCGTCAGATTATGTATAACGTATTGATTGAACAGGGTAGAACAAAGAAATTTGTAAATCTGTTAAGGATGTGTATCAGCGAAACTTTCGATAAGGTTACAATCGGTAATACTTGCTCGGAGAAGTTTGAGGTTTGTACGGTTTAAAGCAAGGTGATTCGCTATCACTTGTAATATTCAATTTAACACTCGAGTACGTTATTAAAAACGTGATACACAACGAAAATGGGTTGAATTTGAATATGAAAATATCCGTGCGTGGGTTTGCGGACGATTTGGTACTGTTGGGTGGAGACGCAGAAACTATAAAGCTAAACGTTAATGAATGCTGGTAATGAAATAGGGCTGGAAATAAATTCGGATAAGACTAAGTATATGGTTAGTAGCAGCAAAGGACGAAATTTTGTTGATATTTTGTAGTAGTGAATAAGTTCCAGCATGTGGAGAAGTTTAAGTACTTTAGGTCTATGGTAATTAAATAACGAAATTCAAGAGGAAATAAAGACGGTAAATGCTTTTCATCATTCGGTCTCAAAATTACTAAGCTCGCGTCTATTGTCCCGAAATTTAAAAATCAGAATTTATGAAACCATCATCCTTCCATCTGTTTTCTACGGATGTAAAACTTGGCCGCTAACGCTGAAGGATGAACAACGTCTTCAGGTATTCGAAAACAAGGTGCTATGTTGAAAATTCGGTCCAAAGGAATATAAGATATTACATAACGCGGAATTGAAAACCTGCATCCGGTAAATACTATTCAGGTGATAGCATCGCGAAGATTAAGATGGGCCTGTAAAGTTGCTTTGTAACGAACGAATTCCTAAGATGTTAATTGGCGCAGTAGCGACTGGGAAGCGTCTGAGGGCTAGTAGTGAGGCGTAGTTCGAAGGGCACCTAAGAATCCTTCTTTCTAATTTCAGTAGTTTTTCTAGACTGGGAAAGCAGATAGTCTCAGTCCCGTACAATATCACTGATTTTACCACTGCATTGTAGTGCCTGATTTTGGCCTTTTTAGTGAGGCATTTTTTATTATACAAGCTACTCGTTAGCATAAATTCTCCAATTTTTAATCCTGAACTCTATGCTTTCTTTTTCAGATAAATGTCTACTGATTATTTTGCCCAGATATTTAAAACTTTTGATACATTTAAAAAAAAAAGCCTTGATTTCACTGTATTCCGTTTTCACTTCTTTCTTACTAAAGTGAGGGTCTTAACTTTGGTTCATAAAGTGTTCATGACTTAGTCAAGAACAGCGTTGAACAGATGAAAGTCCGTCTCCTTCTATCACACCTTTTTTTATCTTAAACGGTTTGCTGATATTTCCTCTTAATTTTATTTTTGATTTGGTTTTTGTTAGGTTTTTTTATTAGGTTTATGGTAATTTGATCGACTCCGTATTTCCTCAGGGTTTTCCGTAGGTGTTCTCTGGCTGAGGTTAAATAATGCTTTTTCAAAATCGACGAAAGAGATATAAAGGTTTTTCTGCGGACTATTCAGATCATATTTTATCAGAAGTTTTAGGCTGTCTGTTCTGATCTTGGCAGCATCTTTCTTTCCTGAATCCTCCCTGGTATTCTTCCACCAGTTGTTGACTAAAGAATTTTCCCTTTGTTTCTCTTATTAGTTTTCTGTTTTTCTTTTCTGTATTTCGGATTGTTCTCTTTCCTTTAAGGTTATCTGTTGGTTCTATAGTTTCCATTTTTCCAGTCGTGTTTCGACAGCGTTTTCGCATTCTATGTTCCCACCAAGGAGGTTTCTCGTGGATTTTCTCAGGAGCGATTTCCATTTCAGTTTCTGTTAAAAAACACGTCACCTTTCCCAGTTGCTCGGTTCATCGAGTTTTTCACTGAATTCCTGTTTTTTTATCTCAAAATTTCTTTTTCGTGTTGTTTTTGTGTCTTCTACCTATTGAAAAACATTGATAACATTTAACCGGGTGGTACAATAAGATTTTTATACCAGCCAGGTTATTCACATTATAATAAATAAAAAATAATATGGATTAGAGTTATTTTATGCATATGGATTAAATTAGAGCCAATCAGTGAAGTCATTGAATTCTGGTATCCTTACTGCTTATAACAAATTGACAATAGCCAACGGCCATACCACGTTGAACACACCGGTTCCCGTCAGATCACCGAAGTTAAGCAACGTCAGGCGTGGTTAACACTTGGATGGGTGACCGCCTGGGAAAAACAGTCGGTAACCATCCGGGAAAAACCGCGTGCTGTTGGCAGCTAACTTAACAATTAACAAAGTACACATATACTGGCAAAATAGGACTTTGATAATAAAGTCTTAAAAAGCCAAATTTAAAAAAAAAATTGACAATTATCGTAATGGCGATTCTGTCACTTTTTTTACCAAAAATACAATGCTATCCTTCCATCATCGACTCCAAATCGATTAAATAACCTCATTTTTAGTCGACACTTAATGTTTTTTTTTTTTGGACCAAGACAAACAGACTACACAAATAATTCGCAATTTTCAATATAAAGAAGTATGAATAAATATAAGAAATATTTATTTTTAACACTAGCATATAGAATTAACGCTATAGCATTATAACATAACCAATATTGTCCCTTCACTAATTGTTGATTTTATGGACATGACACCTACACCCAATAAATTCCCAATTCAAAATCCTAAAACCTATTTACATGGAGTTTTATGAGTCATATCGACTAGATTGAAAGTCCGTTGTCACTAATTTGCATTTTAAATTCGGCGATATAACGTTATTAGCCTTATTCTCTCCGACCCTCTTCGTTTTTCGAAACTTTTTTATTGGTTTGCTCCATCCATTTTCATAATTATTTTTTTCACTCTCGAATTGAATGAAATATCAATAAATAAAAATTTTAACGAATACAAAGTTTTATGATTTTTAAAATATCTGTTATAAACATTCAAATTTTCCAATCTCCGTCAATTTCCTAATCGAAAATCCTTTTCTATCAAATGAAGAGTTAAACTGTTTTTGTTTTTTTAATTAACATCTGGGTACATAACTGAACTATATATGATGTACCTACTAACGATTTGTATTGATTTTTCGATGAATTTAGCAGATATAAATGCAAACTTCAGTTTCGACTTGAAAAGAAAAAATACTATATCTGTGCATCTACATCGATACGTGTACTTACACGGATCTATTTATTGTTTATTCGAAAAATCGATTTGTTTATGTATTGAAGGTTAAATGATTAATCGATAAGATTTAACTTGGACTCAAAGATCAATCAATGGCTTTTCAATTTGAGATGTAGCTACTTAGAGTTTGGTAATGAAGTAAACTATACTTTCAAATATCTGATAAATAATCTTCACGATATCTCACATTGTCAATATGTAATGATATACTTTTCGATAATAATTAGCTGAATAATGCAATCATATTTAAACAAAAAAACAGGCAACATTTATTTATTATAATAAAATGACGGAATTTGAGTTTATCCGAATTCTCTCGCGTACTTTTGAAAGTTTATCTTCCATCTCACAGAATCGGAGATAATTGAATAGAGAAGTAAGAGCATGCCTCCTTAATAATTTTCTTCCTTTGGCTATTTATTGTTGCCATTGTTTATATTTATATTGTATAATGTCTTAATCAGCTTACAACAATCTTATTTATATATTTAACGTGTTCTCATTAGATTATATGTTTCTATCTTTTATATTTAACTAGGAATTCGTTATTCACAGTTTTTCCTGTTCAGCAAAATCTTTTTAACGAACTCTGTTGTTAATAAATGTAGTATCGTCAAACTTAGTTAACCATATGTTCTATTATATTTTCTTATCTCATATGAAACCTTCCTTTTTTAAGACACATTTTTTATAACAACTATGAATACAATGAGTTATCAATGATAGTTTGTGTTCCAATTGATTCTTAATATAATTAATACGTCTAAATTAATTAAAACATCAAGAAGATATAGCTAATGATGAAGATGGACCGAAAAAACAATCCGAAGAAGACAGAAAAGAGCCTTCAGAGAACAGCAGGTCTCGGCAGCACTGAGGACCAACCTATAGGGACTTCAACATCACAGAGTTCTCTCCTGATGAAGGTTTTCACTCGGATCCTCACATCGATGATGACATACTGCTATGTATTGTCGGCACCATGAAAGGGTTGCGGAGCGGGGAAAATGTGTCATGTCGGGACACATGAAAGGGAATGTGTTTAGGACAAAGAACAGACCTTTTGGGTCCCTTATGGAGTTTTATGATCCAAGATGGTGGAGAAGGAAGGAGAAGGGGAGAGAAGAAAACTCTTGAAAAAGAAGGCTGAAGAGACACTCGAGAGATAGACGGAGAGAAGGAAGGTGCTCGGGAGACGAAGGCGGAACAGGAAGGAGGTACTCTGGAATCGTACAGCAAGGAAGACTGGAGAGACAGGCCCTGCGGAAGAAGATGAGTCCCGGAGGCTGCAAGAAGAAGACTGACCTGTAACCCAATCTACCCTTGTCCACAGATAAGTTTTATTTATTTCCTGAAATGTATTTTATGGCAATCCTTTTTATATATATTAAAATCTGAATCATTAACCTTGTTGAAACTGAATAAATAAACGATCCTTATTGTAATTCTTTTGGTGCTTACATACCCCAGATACACTATTTATTTATAAATAATATATTGAAGGTATAATAGATGAGTAAATTGGTAAACATAAGAATAGACCTTTGGAAAGGAACCCAATTAAGATTAAGGAATATAAAAAATAATTTGAGTACTCATCCTAAATGAGACTCTGGCATCCCAAATATCAATATACATATTCAAGATTAATTTAAGAGTAGAAACATAGCAATACTAAAGAGATGTCTAATAGACAAGGTAGGAAATAATCAATTCAAATTTTTATGCGATTACTTTAAACCTAAAGACTTAGCTTCAATAGAATATAAGCAATTTATTGAAGCTTTACAAAGTCAGTTTGGGAAACCTATAGCTCGCTATCTCAACGTTTAAAGTCTAATCAAATGATACGGCAAGATCATGAGACAATTAATGATTTTATCGCTAGATTACGTTCTCAAGCAAACCATTATGATTTTGGAAATTCATTTCAGGAGTGATTGCGAGATCAACTCTTTTTTGGCATTAATAATACAATTTGGCAACTGGAATTCATCAAACAATATCCATCGGTTAAGAGGAGTTTCGATGAAACTGAAACATTACTACATACACTGGAGAATGCCAAATATTAACAGTCACACATCTCATATTTACTAACCTCCCACTACGATGAGCCTAATATTGATATAATAAGTCCGACTCATCAATAAAATTTATCTAGATAAGCTAATTCATAGCTTACGATGCGGTAAATTTAAGCATAGACAACAGGAAGACTGCCCTATTCTAAAAAAAAGAACCTATTCTAAGCAATCTAATAGAGTATAAAAAATGCCGATCAATATCTCGCAGAACAATAAAAAACTAAAAGAAAGAGTCCTGGGAACAATTCCTAAACTCTATATCAACTGATATCTCACCAAGATTGTTTTGAAAAAAAATTCAGAGTAGCATTATAAAGACTACCAGCATCACTTTTAATAGACGACCACGTAGAACAAAATCAAGAATTCTTGGCTGAGCATTTTGCAACATATTATTCAAACTTATACTCCCCTAAAACACCTTCGCCGCTAGAAAACACTAAATTAGATGCCATCGAAAATGAATCTGAGCATGTATACAAAATCCCTTTCACCAAAGCGGAACTATTAAACTGCATAAAGAGCTGAAATCTTCCACACCGGGGGCCGACGAGATCCACAATGATATGCTAAAGAATTTACCTAGCCAGCCAGGCCTTAAACACGCTTCTTGCCCTTTACAACCATGTTTGGTGTACTAGAGACTTTCCAAGCATCTGGAAGAGAGTTATTATAATCCCAATCCTAAAGCCGGGAAAAAATAAGTTACAACCTTCTTGTTACCGGCCTATCTCACTCACCAGCTGTTTGTGTAAGCTTTTGGAAAAAATGGTGTTTAAACGGGTAACCTGGATCTTAGAAGAAAACAACCTATATCTGAAACACAGAGTGGATTCAGAGCTGGTCATTCTACGTTAGATCATCTGGTTGCTTCAAAGCATGAAGTACTGGACTACTTCGCTGAGAAAAAAGAATAGGTATTTTTTATAGAGGTAGAAGAATAGGTATAGGAAGTAGGTATTTTTTTTTTTAACTTAAAAAAGCCTACGACAACTTAAACCCATCTACCTAGTACAATAATTATATCCAGATCATCGCCTGTCACATGAATGAAACAATTGAAATTAGTATATTTGTTTCTTTGATAGTAATGCATAAACGGAAAAGCCATTCGGAAACATAGTAAAGTTCCTTCAAACTTGTAACAACCTAATAGTTGCTAAGTAGAATAGAGTATTCTTGCCTTCCAAACGTTATTGTTCATAAGAAAACTGGGCTGGCTAAGGAGAGGAAACTTGTGGGAAGTGTACATAAAGACAGAAAGTTTATCAATGAGGCGAAGGGGAAAAAAGGGAAAAGTTGTTAAGGCTGCCCAGATTGGAAACAATGACACAATGTATGTTAATGCTAACCAGTCGTCAACAAAAGGCTCAGCTAACACAATAAACTACACTATTCATAGTCATCTTGCCCTATCTTACCCTTCATCTACTACACATTTACCCCACATTGAATCCGAGCTTATTCTTATAACTTATCATTTTTCCTAGCTTAGCTTTATATATTCCTTATATTTAGAAATCAAAATATAGTTACGATTGTTTATTTACATACATATTTTATTTGTTTAATACTTATACCTCTTTGATTTTGATAACATGAATTAGCGTTGAATAACACTGTGCTATCAATTTCAACAGCAAATAAAGGAAATTACGTTGATCTTAATAATGATGGTCAAAACTGTGAATTGCAAAACCGGTCATTTCAACTGCCAATACTTATCACCTTCATATCAGTATCTGTATATTGCTCTTGCAGCTGATTATTTTTAACGCCCAGCAGCTTCTCAGCTTTTTTTTTTTTTTTTTTTTTTTCGGATCCTTCAGGAAACATGAAACAAGTAAATAATTGTGATTAGTAACATAATTAAGTAATTAGTCATATAATATAAAATTAACCTTATTCTACTTAATAGTATTGGAAGGTCTCTTAACTTGGAATAAAAACTAAAATTGTCCATATTTCAGGTACAAAAAAATCCGAAGGTGACGGGCCTTCTCTATTTAATAACTTACAAGCTAAACTAATACTAAAAAACTTAAAACTAAGAGGAGGGGTGGGGTCAAGGTAAGAGGATAGGAGGTAGGATGGGATTAATGAGGGGTTAGGGGAGGGAAAAGGAGGGGGTAGGGGTTATGATATGATGTTGACGGGGTTTAAGGGCCCCTTCCTACCCTGCCACCTTGCAGGAAGGGTGGGTTGTGGGATGCGGGAAGGTTGTCAAAAAACTTGAGGTGGCACCTAGTTATGTGTGTCTGTACAGTGTTTAACTGTAGTTCGTTGTGTATGTGTACCATGTTGCGTCTTTATAATGTAGTGCCCCTAGTGATCTTCTGTAGTATACTGTTTTGATATCTCTGTAGTGACTTCAGGGCTGACGGATATAGGTAATGAAGGAGTGGAGCTCCGTGTAGTAATGTGGGTCTGAGGATTGCTTTGTATAGTAGGATCTTGAGTCTGAGTGACAGCCCCGGTGAGTAGAGTAAGTGTCTGAGTTGATTGGCTGTGGTTCGTGCGGTTTGTATTCTGTGTTGGGTGTGAGCTGTGAATGAGAGGTGTGAATCGAGTTTCATGCCTAGGTATGTGAGTTGTTTTTTGTTCTGTATTGTTTGTCCGTTTAGTGTTGGTTGTGTTTTAGGTGTTTTTCTGTAAGAGAAGGTGATGGCGTCTGTTTTGTGTGTGTTAATGTGTATGTTTATGTCTTGTAACTGTTCTGTGATCAGTTGGGCTGCTTGTTGGGCCTTGCGCATGGCGTGATCCGCATTCATGCTAGCAGTGTATATTGCTATGTCATCAGCATAGGCGGCGATTTGCACGTTATCTATTTTTTGCCCCACTATTTGGGCAGTATAAATGTTAAATAATATTGGCGCAAGGACCGAGCCCTGGGGACCCCACAAGTGACTGGGCGTTTTGTAGAGAGTTCAGTTTTGACACGAACAGAGAAAGTCCGGCCACTGAGGTATGATCCTATTATATCAACCAATTGGTCTGGGAAGTGATGAAGCCTGAGTTTTTCTATCAGAATAGAGTGGGATACAGAATCGAATGCTTGAGTGCAGCCGAGGGATATCATTGCTGTAGCGAGGTTTTTGTTTAGGTTGTGAGCTGTATCATGTTGTAATTTCGCTACGTGGTGATAGCAGCTTACTCCGCGAGAGAACCCCGTTTGCTCAGGGGGTATAATGTCATGTGTTTCGCAGTGTTTGCGGATGTGTATTATAACTAATTTCTCATATATTTTTGAGATGTGGTTGAGGAGGCTGATAGGCCGGTATTCTTCCGGTACAGCTCCTCGTTTTTTGGGTTTTAGGAGTGGAACAACAATAGCATGTTTCCACTCCGTTGGGAAGTATTTAAGGCGTGAGCATGAGTTGTAGATATTTAAGAGAAACGTGAGGGGTTTCCTAGGTAGTTGTTTGTATAGGACATATGGAGTGTTGTCCTTTCCAGAGGATTTGTTTCCCTTAGTTTTTCTCAGAATTGCAGTCAGTTCTTTATATGTGGAGAATATGGTGTTCTCTGAGCTAACGCTCAGAGGGCGGTGTAGATATGTTGAGTTTGTTCGTGCTAGGTCACGTTCAACGTAATAGTCGGCAAGTATGGTAGTCTGATCTGCAGGGGTGAGAAGCTCATCGCCACAGTGGATTTTGACCGATTTGGACTTTGTGTTATGACTTCTGACTAATTTCCAGAAGTTATGAGGATCGTTATGAGTCCGGCGTAGTTGTTCATGCCATAGGGAGGTTTTCCACTGCGCCATTAGGGATGTGATTTGTCTGGTCATGTTGTTTATTATGGGTCTGTTAGTAGGATCTTTTGTCCTGTACCAACAGTTCTTTATGTTGTTTCGTTGTTTTATGAGGGGGAGTATGTGTTGTGGTGGTTTGCGTAGGTGTATGGGTGTTGGGTTAAATGTAGGTATAGAGGCTGATGCTGCGTCTTGTATTTTGGTGAATAGTGTGTTTATGGCTTTGTCAATGTGTTCTGTGGTTATGAGTGGGGTGATGTTTGGTGTGTTTGTGTGGACTAGTTTTTTGTAATGTTTCCAGTCAGCTAGTTTGAAGTTGTATTTGTAGTCAGTAGGTGGTGTTATTGTTGCGTTTTTACCTAGTTCGTAGAGTACGGGAATGGGGTCATTGTCACTAAAGTCTATTGTGGTGCAGTTAGTAAATCTGTGTGCCTGTTGTGTGAGTAGCAGGTCTAGTGTGGATGTGTATGATGGGTTTGAGTGGTGTCTGTAAGTGTAAGCGTTGGGGTGTATGATTGTGTATTTTGTTTTTGTTAGGTGGTTGCCTAGTGCATTGGGTTTCGTGCAGTTCCATGAGTAGTGTATGGCGTTTAGGTCTCCTAAGATAATGTGTTGTCTGTCACTTTCAGTATCACGAAGTAGTGTTTTGATAGTGTTGTTGGTTTTTGTTATAGTTCTGGCTTTATTGTTTTCGGTCTGAGAGGTTTCTCCAACTCCGCAGAATAGTTTAATAATGCCGCAGAATAGGTTAATGATGCCCTAGTTAAAAATCTGCCCTAGTTGTACTCAGTCCACTTTTTTAGAATATTCTCCCTGTATGCCTGAAAACACCTTTTGATGATATATAATAATAATTGACGACTTTTTGATGAGTGTGTGTGTGTGTATAAAACCTTTTAGCCAATGTTTGTGTAGGCTTTCTGAGACTATTGAACGGTTAAAGACGATTCCACCTGAATTAGTGAAGCCCTGGCAGCTCGTACATGCCTTCTATTCTAGGGCAATGTTGACTAAATGACATTACACACAATAACATTATAGTCCTTTATGGTTTTCAATATACTCCGGATATATTAGTATAATATACACATAAGCAAGAATATATCTTAGTCGTGTCACAGTGTTTGTAACAAAACTCCTCCTAAACGACTTGACCGATTCTTATGAAATTTTGTTTCTATTCAGTAGGTCTGAGAATAGGATGTAAACTATTTTTCATACCCCTAAGTGATTTTTGTCGGCCATTATTATTGATTATGCGTCGATCGTAGCAGTGACGCTTGATGAAGCTGTGAACGCTGCATTTTTGATATGTTGTAAGTAGGGAATGCAATACCGTTAAACATTTTCGACACCGGTATTTTCGCTTTTACCGGTATTATTTTAAAAAATGTGAACAAAATTAAAATTTATTTACAATAGGTTATGTTATTATTTTGGGGTAGTACAAATATATGTGAAACACAACTAAACAACAAAATATTTATTTTTAAGAATAATTTAACAAAATTAAATCCAACTTTGTTAATATATATTACATTAATTCGTACGAGTGATTAATATTTTTGATGCAAATTGAAATATGATTTAAAAAAACATATATGATCCAACGTACCGTCGTCTAATCTCGATCTTATTTTTGTGGTTATATGTTGAGCAGCCGAAAAGGCTTGTTCTGACTCCACACTTGTTGGTATTGTTAACAAGTATTCATAAGCAAGCTTTATATGCACCCCCCTTATTCCATGCTCTTCAAAAAATTCTAATTCTTTTTTAAGTTTATGGTCTATTTCTAATCTTTTGTTTTGTTTCTTTGGGTTTGGAACATTCGTCATTGCTTTGCTAATCACATTCTCTAACTTCTTTTTTAATGAAACAGTTGCAGTATTAATAGCGAAGAGAGATGTAACTGGTGTATCTTCATCTTCAAGATCAAAATCTTCACTGTCTGGTTCATTACTTTTAACTCCTAGGCGTTTTATAAGAGGAATCAATATTTTTGTAATAGAGCCTTTTTCAATTTTAGGGCATAAGTCTGTGTCCGTCTCGATTTCGTTTTGTGAAGCGTTGTGTAAATATTGCAAAACTTGAGATATGTTTGTTCGTCTTTGCATTATTCTATACTTCAGAGCATTTATAAATTAAATATTTATTTTAATTTTTAGTGCAACAAGCGTGCCAATCATAAATTAATACGTCGCGTCTGCAACAAGAAGATTAGAATCTCTTCTGCATAGTGCTTCGACTGCTAATTTAATTGGTTTAATGCATCAATGATTTTAGAAATTTGTGTCTACGAACTGAAAAAACACTCCGCACTGGACTAACTGCCTTTAACTACAGTGGACGGGATCTGATTTGATTCTTAGTACATGGGAGATTCCCCGAATCAAGCTTCCGTGTAACGTGTTTCAACTAGCGCTAATGTTCCAATACCGTAAATACCGGTATTTTTAAGGTGAATACCGGTATTAATACCGGCGAAAATTTTCGGTATACCGGTATTGCATTCCCTAGTTGTAAGGGCATGTCTGAATAATGAAAATCCAAGCTCTCAACCGAAAAAAACGGACGGGAATACTTTTTGTAGCCGAATTTTTAGAGTATTTTCACTTTTTGGCCTGTATCTCCTAATCGGTTTGTTTTAGGGAAAACACATAAATAATCATTTTTAAAGAAGATAAAATTTGCTACAATTTGAGCCCAAATGCAGCTCTATAGGTCTAACAGAATCCTGAGTTAAGTTCCAATCATATAGCAATCAACCTGAATCTTAGCTCTGTCTATCTAATATATAAAATTGTCGTGTCACAGTGTTTGTAATAAAACTCCTTCAAAACAACTTGACCGATTCTTATGAAATTTTGAGTCTATATTCAGTAGGTCTGAGAATAGGATGTAATTTTTCATACCCCTAAGTGATATGTGTCGGCCATTATTCTTGATTATGTGTAATTTGAATCCACCGATTATGGAATCTTACACGTTTAGCCATCAAAAATATCTCCGGGAATGTTATTGAAGCAGGTTTTATCCTACAAAAGTTCCTTGTATTACCAAACTCTTGGCAATTTTTACATTGTGGTATGAGTTTCGTGCCCTTTAAAGGGACTATTTCCACCGATAGTTGCAAAATGTGTTTTATTTTTTCAGTATTATCAATGTTTTCATTTTTCTATAAACTTAATATAAACAAATTTAAAGGGTTTATTTCTCTTCAAGATAACTTTGGCGTGACTTGTTCGATTTGTAATTCATACCTTTTAGGCATTCTTCTATATCTTCAGTTGTCCATGTGTAGCTTAGACCCTTAGCGACCACTCCTATAGGCCTCAGGGATTTAATTTCGCAAGTAGTCTCTGATTTCTCTGTACGATATTTCATTTTTCGCGTTAATTTTTAGTAAGTTTGAACCAGTACTTTTACCAATGAATGATTCATTTTCACTAGTAGTTATGTAAAGATTACAAATTGAAACTTGGAAGACTTTAAGTCCGATACAAATATCGGGGGAGGCTGTTTTTGAATGTTATTTTTAGCATTTGAAAGGTTATTATCACCCTGATGTTTAAGTGAGGAGTATGGTGTAATATATTCAATATTATGTTTGAACACACAAATATTGCCGGTATCTTCGTAATCCAACTCAGAAGTAAGTCGAGATAATTTTCTCATTGTACCAATCCATACAGCTCTGGCCTAATTTCATTATAATGTATTGCATTTTATCATAATGACAGTTTTTAGTTTTATTACCCTAGATTTTACATCTCCGAGAATATTCAGCGTATATTTTACATCTCTAGGAGAAATAATGTAACTGAAAATCTGACTTATCGTTTGTTTTTTCAGTAGAACTCACATATTGTTCATTTAATAATAAAAAATGGAAATATCGAATGAAATAGAGATTTTGTGTCAAATCAGCAGCTTAGCATAAAAACGCGGTCAAAGAGCACGGCCAAAATTTCAAAGATTTTTTTTCAGCGTCATAAATTTAGACACTGGACTGAGACGATATATAAGATTGTAGTTTGCAAATGGAGAGTCTAAAAGAAAATCGCCTGGTTTTGAATGATGAATTATTCACCTTGGATAATTAGTGGTTGGAGTAATTTTAAACACATATTTTAAGGACCAATATAAGAACATAATTTTTAAATAACTAATATTTATCCAATCTACTATCGCTCTACAAGTTCCAGAGGCAGACTTGTAGTGCGATGACCTCCTCATCCATAGCAGATATCTAGAAATTAAGAAGCAACATTTCTATCTGTTGTTTAAAGGGCTCAGCACTATTGTTTTGCATCTAACACATAATTTTTGTCACAATTGCGTATTTTTTCTTTTTTACATTAGTATCATTTCTTACTTTTACATTTTCTCTTTTAATTAAAAAAAAATTAATACCCAACAATTAAAATTGTTCGAACTAGTGACTCATAACAAGTGAAAAGCAGATGTTAAATATTAGTAACTCCTTTTCTGAAATTTATAAAAAAAGAATACTTTTGTGCCATGAATCATTTATTGAATATAAGTCAGAAACTGGCCCTGAAGATGACCTGCAATGCGGGTCAAAACATTGGCTTACCGATAAAGAGTTCTTCCTATACAAGAGAATTTTCTTGACCTCTACCCGGACCATTTTCTTTCTCTTAAGTCAGAAACATTTTCTTGAACCGTTTATTAAAAAAATGGAATGCTCGGAGTATAAAAGTCTCTAAGTGGGAAATATTTTATTTCCCTGTGCCTAAATGATAATTAGTAAGTAGATGAGAGTACTATTAGTTAGTTGCTCGGGAATGCAGGAGAGATTGCGGTCGATAGGCCGACACTATCGGTTGAAAATTATCAAATGCTATCGATAGATTTTCGATTTAAATATCGAATATAAATAGTATCGATAGAATTTAATTAAATCCAATTACTTACCTCTTATTTGAAATTTACAGGATTATAAATTATAAGATTATTTCATAAAGATGAGAAAAAAACTAATTTATCTGTATTTTAAAAAAGTATTTACTATTTACATGTTTACAATAACAATGAACAAATCAAATCATAAGAAAAGTAAATTAACGAAATTGTTAATTTCAAGAGTCAAGTTTGCTCCTTGAGCAAGAAAACTAGCATTTCTGCTTTCCTTTGGCTTAATCTTGTCCGTTGTTCAGAAATAACTTTCCCGGCCGAGGAAATCAGACGTTCGGAGGGTACAGAGGAGCCTGCTACTTGTTGGCTACATTATATAGTCCCTTGTATTCACCTCACAGTTGTTTTTCTCTCCAGAATTTTAATGGTCGAGCTTCATTCGGCAATGGGTGTTGCAGTATGTAATTGTTAATTGTGGTAATGGAATCTGCAGTGCATGTTCTAAGTTCCATATTTTCATATTTTTTGCGTTGAACGTGAATGAGAACGCTGCTACAGCTTTCCTTACATGTAGAATGTTCCTGAATGTACGATTCGGGTGTTGATGTCAATGTGAAATTGTCTGCAGTTTCCATCTGCTCCTCCAAGCTACTAGTAGCGTTCTTGAATGAAGCTAACGCATTTTGTAGCCACGCGTGTGCGTTTTTAGCATTTAAATTACTTTAAAATGCCTTCTTCTTCCACCTTGGGTCCAATAGAGTCGCCAAAGCAGGAAATTTATTTTTCCTAAGTGAACAATCGGCTGGATACACTGTCTTCTAAAAAATCAAGGGATTTCTTGCCTGTATGGGTAAGTTCATAATTTCTCATTAATTGTAATTCCTTGTTCAAGCCATAAACTAAAGGGATAATTAATGATACAGTAACGTACTGTTCCCCCGAAATATCCTCAGTTAATTTTCAAAAGGTGTCAAAAATTGTTACCACGTCGTGAATGATTTTTATTTCCTCTACTGTGAAATAACTTGCACGTGTAGAATCCAGCTTTTGTAAGGGGCTAAAATCAATGGATACCCGATATCCAGTATACGTTTCAGCATAAAAAATCTGCTGTTCCAACCAGTTGCTACGTCTTGGATCACCATTAAAATAGCTTTGTTCTGTTTTATTTGTTCAGTCCTCAAAATTCCTCGTGCGACATTGCTAGATTTAAAAACTGTTACGATTGCTTTAGCTTTTTCAACAATTTTTACAATAGGCTCATATTTTAAAGCATCATGCACAGTTACTTGCAATGTGTGCGCAAAACAGTTTAAATGTTTAATTTTGCGAGCGTGTACAGCATTTATCATGTTAGTTGCATTGTCTGAAATAATGCAGACTACTTTATCTTTGATTTCTTATTCAGAAAATGTAACATCGAGAACTTGAGAAATGTTTATTGCTGTGTGGCGTTCCGGCATGTATGCAGTTTTCAAAATGCTATTATTCAACCACC
Source organism: Arma custos (assembly GCA_037127475.1). Taxonomy (NCBI): domain Eukaryota; kingdom Metazoa; phylum Arthropoda; class Insecta; order Hemiptera; family Pentatomidae; genus Arma; species Arma custos. Next base: position 107,709,083 of record CM073761.1, read on the forward strand.
ATTTTTTATTGATGCATTGAATGGTAATGGATATATACGAGTCTCCAGTGATCGACGTCCACATATCTGTGGTGGAACTCAGGTATTCCGTATTTTTAAGTTCTTCCACAAGAAGACCCTTGACTTCATCATAAAAAGTCGGAACCATCGACGTGGATAAAAAAATTACGATCAGTAAGTTGGTACCGTGGGTCTATTTTTCGGAACATCTTCCTGAAGCCTTTTCGGTCAACTGTGTTGAAATGTCCTCACAGAGCATCTCAACTACTGCTGTGTCCAGTTCTTTTTTTCTTAAATTGGTTTTACAATACTTGGTGGTGGAAGTGGTCTCATAATATGTCGTAATGTCTCTAGTTCTAGATTGATCTGACTTACTTGAACAGCGTCTCCAAAAGAAAACGTTCCGGTAGATTTCGAGGTATTTCGACATCTAGATGCCGTCATCAGGAGATGGTCTGTCAGATTGGACGTATTAGAACTTGCTTTAAAAGCTAATTTTCATAACAAACACTTCGCACTTTTATCTTCTTCTTTAATGAAAAAGTCCCATACATCTGATTTTGGTGGCATATAGGCACTACTCGCCTACTGAACGGAATGAGATCTGAAGAAAAACTGAACTGACAAACAACAATTACTAGAAAGTGGTATCAGGAAGGGCAGGGGAAGGAAAAGAAATCTCTGTACAAAATTTTCAAAGAATTGTAGAAAAAGATGCTAATTAAAGAGGAAGTTAAGGTTATAAAAACCTAAAACAGCCAATGCTCAATACCGCGAGTTTGGTTTGTTTGCACAAGTGTGAGACTACATGTCCTACCCAACATAATGTAATAAGTAATTTCAGAGAACTAAATAATGACACTAATGGCATCAAATTTATATAGAAGAGAACCCTTAAGCTCTAGGAATTCCTAGTTTAATTTCAAAAGAACTCGACACTGTACAGATCAGAATAATTCCGAGAGTTTCAAAACTTGAGGGTAAGAAAGATCCATCGATAGACTACACTATCAATAGTGACCATCGATAGACTAAACTGGGCCTCTATATATATATCGATAGTAACTATCGACTATCGCCCAACCCTACTCGTATGAAAGAATTTCTTAATAGAGAACATTCTACTATAAATACTCTTTGCATTATTATTCTATATACGTATTATTTTAAATTATAATGATTGAACAGTATTATAACAGGGTAATACACTATTTTTTCAATCTGTATAAATTTCTTATCTGTTGCGATAATCAATTTTTCTATTTGCTTTCACTGTACTCGATTTGATGTTTCAGTTACATTTTTCAGGATGTAAAATTATAGTCTCCTCTATCTTGAAAGTTATTGTCTAATTAATTTCTATTTGATCTAATTTTAGTAAAAGGAAACTTATGGAAGTTATATACTACATCGGTCACTGACCTTTAACACTTTTCAACTAGCACTCAAATTACAGACTTTCAAAATCGAAAAAATGATAAAAACATTCTTGGATGGGATAGCTAGATTGGTTAAAATGTTATTTCTTTGCCAATTTTTTTTTTTAATGAAGAAATGAAATAATACTTTTATTTCGGTAAACAAATAGGCTGACCGTATTATTGAGGCAAAAATACATCTGAAAGTATGTTATAACAGATTTTAACAAGTAGACAGTTATAATAAATAAATCATATTTACGGGAAATCGCTTTCCTCTAGCATAGCCACAATACGAGTACAGTATTTTTCTGTATCGTAAAGTTGATGAACAAGAGAAGCCCGGCAAAAACGAGAAGAGGAAGAGAACGAGAGAAGGAATGAAATGCTTTAAGAACTTTTCCCCACAGGTTTACCTTTGCAGTTAAGATGTTGGATCCTTTTGCTCTTGAGCAAACTTGGCCAGGGTTACTAGGTCCACCTCCACACACCTTATACATATAACTTGATACAATACTTTTTTTTTTATTTTTACATTCACACCTTAAAGAGTACATCAGTTATTTAAAAAACGAATTTCTTAGATTGGTCCTTTCTTCTTAATTAATTTCTTAAATTAATATTTAAAACTACTTCAACCATTTCTTTTTTTGGGTGATTCATTGTTGCGTTTACCATTTTTTATAGTTTAGCTATCTTTTCCTGATAAACTAGTTGCTCTGCAATAAAAAGTAATAAGGTATTATAGTTTTAATTTCTTCAGAAAAGGCAACTTCCAAAAGATCATGGATTAGATAAGGAAAGATCTGTCGATAACTGCGGTTCGGTGGAGTGTTTTGTTTTGTTCCGTAAATCTGAGATCCTAGAACAGATGTTACGAAAGTGGCCCGAGGTTTTGAATTGAAGGAGATCGGAAATGTAGTATGGAAGATGGAATTCGATTGCATAATATAGAAAGGATGCGAGGAATTAATTACGACGGTAGGAAGGGTAAAGCCACTTTAACTAAGAAAAAGTAGGTAAAAGGTCATTTCTCGGGAACCCAAAGATACGTTCCAATACATAATACATATGGAACAATAAGCACTTTTCCATGAAAACAACTTTGGTACTTTTCCAATCTAACGACGACCTACCCCAGCACGCTCCTCTGGCACTTACATCAACTATTTGGACCCTGTCAGGTTATCCTGCCTGAAATATATTTGACATAGTATTCTTTCATTATCATACAAGAGGATTCTTAGGAAATGAAATAGGAGATGATATACAACTAAAATATGATTTTTTTTATATTGTTTTTATTTTTAGCTATTTTTCTTTTAAAGAGAAACGATTTGCCCGGGCAAATCGTTTCTCGTTAAAAGAAAAATAGCTAAAAATAAAAACAATAAAAAAAAAAATCATATTTTAGTTGTATATCACAATTTATCTTTAAATTTAAAGTATATAAACTACTGAATAAATAAGAAGATAAAATATAACATTTATTATAAACAAAATTCATTAAAAATAACAATATCACATCAAAACGGTGTCGTATATACAGAACAATCAAAACAATTAACCAAAAAACATCACATTGTAGTTAAATATAATTATTTATGTTTCAAATTGAAATATTTAAAATAGAAAATAAATAATAAGATATAATAAAACATTTATTATAAACAATATTGATTAAACACAACAATATCTAGCAACAATTATAAACAATATTAATTAAAAAGAACAATATGTTACAAAAATTATAAACAATGTTCATTAAAAAGAACAATATTCAGTTGCAGTTTCATATTATGTCCCTTTCTACAAGACGGGGAATGACGTTCCGCTCCTGTAGAAATAGCACAGCTGACTTCACCTCGATCACCTCGCGAAAAATCTTTATTAAATTACAACTCATATTGTAAAATTAACATGAAAACAAATAAACGTCCACTTGACACAAACAATAACAAAGGACTAAGAAAGGTTATGGCAACAGTAGCAGGTAGTTAAGGAAAATGACACTTGGGGCGCTGGGGTAGGTCGTCGTTAGATTTAGATTGGAAGAGTACCACAACTTTATATTATTATCTACTTTTTGATTCAGCAGTACAAATTCGAACGGCTTCGCATTAATTCATTCTAAAAAATACATAATGATTATCTAAAAAAGGTTATATTTACTTAGAAAACATGAAGGTGTTGGACTCATTAGCCAGTTGAAAGCCTGCCGTGAACAAGAAGCAAAGGTCTAGGACCTATTTTGTGAGAAGTAGTTACCGATGCGGTCGACCATTGCTGCCCTTTACCACGATCAAACAGTACTGATTATGCATCGGCAAGAACTAACAGCAATACCAAGTAAGGGGAGCCTCACAGAATCGTGGAAATGTAAAGCAACTTATTGAAGATATTACAGTTTCTTTTGAGAAAAAGGCATCAATTTTGAAGCCTATGTCCGATGGTTGACTCCAGGAAAAATGTTCCCAGAGACAGATTTCATCTATGTATAGCAGCGAATGAATGAATTAAGCAAATTGTCTCTGATTGCTAGGCATTAGTAGGGAACGAATTTTCGATTAGGGTTAAGAAGCAAGCATTGACAGAAATTAAGTATTTATTATTATAATAAGGTGTAAACTATAAAAGATACTATGATATCAACAACTGAAGTGAGGAGGATAACCGCATCAACATAACCTTCTCCTTATCAGAACAGTCTTCCATGTAAATCAATCATAGTAATGAGTATTAATTAGGAATATTAAAGAATAATGCTACAAAAGTCGTGCATCGGGCTCTGGCTACAAAAATATAAATTAAAAATTAGTCATTTGTATTTTATCAGAAACACAAAATTAGAAAATATTGGACACAAAAAACAGCCACAGAAAATATTAGAAAAAGCGGACATTAAATTATATTGGGATTATACTGTAATAACTTGCCATGCCCGATATCCAAGTGGAAAGTTTGACATTTTCCGTTTGCCCCTCTTTAGTTTCATTTAGTGAGTTAATCAGAAAAGAAGAGGGCTTATTTCGCTACTCTGGCGTACAACCAGTCACTAATCACACCCGTCGTGTTACTGCAGCGACTGTTCAGAACACTAATGAGCCCATTATCTAAACCTTTCATCACCAGAGTCTTTTAGTCTTATGTATCACCAAATTACCAAAGCATATCAATCACGCTACACCTCGAAAGTCAGATCTTACGTGCTTCATTGGCTTCTGAACCATTCTACTCTTTTGTAATGTGGCTTTTAACACCGAATCTCGCTTCCAGGGTTCTTGAGTATATTTTCAAAGTTAACTTACTTTTCTTGATTGCTTATTTGACACATTTATTTATTACTGTCCCATTTAGCTATCTTTTGTATATACAGCCTCCCTCTCTTTTACTGTTACCTAATAGATTCACAATATATAGAAACATTCCCTGTCAATTACTGAATATATACATCATCATTTTGGGAGTGACCTCATCTCCGATTTGTTAAGATTCATCATGGACAGAGATTCCAGTAGTTTTTCTTCATCCAGGTTAACAAACGCTTCTCTGGTTCGGGTCACATTCTGGTGTACAGCTCTTTATTGTAGCTTGAATGCTTTCAAAATTCCCTCCAACTTTCCATTATGTGTTCGCTTGGCTTAATAATATCCTCATTTTCCTCTTTATTCCTTTCAGTGTAGGTTGTCTCTTCTTATTTGGTTGTAACTGCATTTGGTTGAAGCTTTTTAGGAGACCCATTGATTTTTTTTTAAACTTTCATCGTGCACGGGTCCATGTATGCTCAAGATATTTTAACAGGCATGTATCATTAGTTTCTTTCCTTCTTTTCTTTGACATTTGGTGGGAGCTGGGTGTTCCCTGGCTCAGAATATCATTCCATATATTTTTGTGGTACATTGCGACTCAAAATGTTAAATCTTCTCAGTAAAATATCAAATATTATGGTCAAGAACTATAACTATGTTCACCGCATACCGTGAAATATATCAAGTAGGCATAGGACACTGAGCAAATCATCGATCAAGTTGAAACTAGTAATTCCAGCTGTAAAGTATCTTTTCTTTCCCTATGTTCATATAGTAGATGGCTAGCAATCTTGAAAAGTGCCTAGTGTTTAGTTCAATTTAAAGAACTAAATATTATTCACGATCTAAGAGTACATTCAGAACTAACTGGACTGAAGAAAGGGGAGAGGGAGAATAGTGCCGGCCGAAGAAAATGCCAAGAAAAAACGAGATCCACCAAACTGAACACATTTTTTTTTTCCTTTTCTTTTGTTAAAAAATATCTGTAATTAGTTAAATAACATTTTTGATACAGAATCGGTATGTTACAAATTAATGGTAATATCACCAATTTGAACCTTAATTGAACAACATATGTTGATTTTTTAACAAATTGCTTCGAATATTTTTACAACCTTTGTAGCAGAAAAACGAAAGACGGCAGCTCATTTACTAAGATAAGGTATTTAAAGTAGCGATGAATTTTCCAGGGAACATGTTTACCTCGGCTAATTAGCCCGGCACAACAGTAAATTATTAAAAGTTAACTGGGATCGGTTCCAGAGGAAGTAAATCAAATCCCTCTGAATTATCTCTGCCGTCCATCTGTGCCCTCTAATTATCATCCATGTTGTACTTGAACAATTTTCGGATATTCAACCTTAGGTGAGTAAATATTGATATTACCATTGACTTCAGCAATATCTATTTTCACTTTCTCAGGTTAATATTAATAAAATATGAGATATAATCCGGTTTTACCAATTAATAAAACCATGCTGCTAGAATTCAATACGATTGGATTTCAAAGAATAATTATATATATATATATATATATATATAAGATAAAATAAGACTGAACACTAACTTTAAAAAAAAGGAAGGGTTTCGGGCATAGATTCGACACAGGCTAGGTATCAACTGACTTTATTATTCTTTACATCTCCTATATATAGTTGTACAATATTTACATAAAAATCAAAACAAATGATTACTTCTTAGCCTAGAACTAGTATTATTAATCCTCATAGTTTGTTGGTACACACAGAACTTATATATATATATATATATATATATATATATATATATATATATATATATATATATATATATATATATACAGGGTGTCCCGAATTTAAATGGCAAAACTTATATGATAATTTATTTCCATTAAAAATTATATGGACCGATGAAGCAACCTTTACAAGAGGAGGAATTGTTAATCAAAGAAATTATCATGCATGGGCTCTTGAAAATCCCAGAGCTATTAGAAAGAATAGGTTTCAGCATGAATTTGCTATTAACGTTTGGCTTGGAATTTGGAACGGATTACTGGTGGGACCATATTTTTTATCTGGAAGATTGAATGGTATCAACAGTCGTTCTCAAAAAAACATTTACACATTTTTAGGAGAACGACTTTTTTAATTATTTAGATTACATTCCCTTACAACAGCGGATTGAAATGTGGTTCCAACTCGATGGATGTCCAGCTCATTATAGCAGAGTTGCTCGAGCTTGGCTGGATATAAATTATCCACAACGATGGATTGGACGTGGAGGAGTAGTACCTTGGCCACCCAGATCACCTGATATGACACCCATGGATTTCTTCGTATGGGGAACGTTGAAGCAGAAAGTTTATTCGGTGTCAATCAACTCAAGAGAGCAAAACTAAGAGACCGAATCATAGATGCAGAGCACCAAATATCATCAGAACAATGTTTAGCTGCAATTTATCAAGTGAGTGCTAGATGTAATGCTTGCATTGGTGCAAGAGGACAAAATTTTGAGCAATATTTACATTAAAAAGAACATAACATAAATATAAATGCAAATAAATAAGTATAAAAATGAAAACTTGTTTTGTTTCTTTTTTTGCGATTTTCTCTAAAACTAAGCAAAAACTAGCAAATCTCTAAACGACTTATTGTCTTAGTATTTTGGTACCCTATAAGTTCCTGAAGTTTTGCTGTTTAAATTCGGGACACCCTCGGCATAGTAAATAAATAAAACTTATTTTATTTGCTCCAACTACTTTATTTATTAAATGTAGACCATTAACATTCATATTAAATTTTCAAAGTGATTTCCTTGAGCATTCTTTCTTCAACAGCAATAGTAGCAGAACGGCACTGGATATGTGTTATTGTTTCAGAAGACTCAATTATTCTTCTTCGTAAAGAATTAAGGTGTTTCACTGGCCTTGCATAGACTTTTTGTTTAATGTAACACCAAACAAAAAAATCCAGTGGTGTCAGGTTTGGAGAACGATCAGGCCAAGCCATTGATTGGGATAATTTAGCCATTGTCGTATAGCTCTTCCGTAATGTGCAGGACAACCATCTAATTGAAACCACATGTTCCTTCTCAGTTGTAGTGGAATATCTTCAATTAAATCGTGGTAATCATTATTAAGAAATTCCAAAAATGTGTCCGCATTGAGTCGTGGTGGTAAGAAATGCGGGCCTATTAAAATATTGCCTATTATTCCGAACCACACATTGCACTGAAACTCGTGCTGAAAATGATGCTGACGAATTGCATGGGGATTTTCATGCAACCTGAGATGATTATTTTTCTGATTGAAGATACCTCTTCTTGTGAAGGTAGCTTCATATGTCGATAAAATTTCTCCTGAAAAGTGTGCATTGTGATCAGCTTGATTTAAATACCAATCTGAAAAATGCCTTTTTTGCAGTAAATCTTGCGGGATTAAATTATGTATCCCTTGATAATGATATGGGTGACGTCCATCTGCAATGAGAGTTCTCCTTACAGTAGTTGGCGTAACATTTAATTCTGCTCCAGCTCTTCGTACACTGGCAGATGGATAATCATCAAAATATTGTAATACGGTCGCACTCCTGTCGTAATTTCATAAAGGGGCTAAAATACCATCAGCATGTGGTACGAAAGCAAATGTACCAGATTCTCTAAGACGTTGAAACATAGAGTTAAAGGTAGACTTACTAGTACTAGTAGGCTTATCTTCTATTTGGAAATCGCATGGAATATTCACGACGGGCAGCATTTGCATTACCATTGCAAAAACCGTACACAAACACCATATCGGCATATTCAGCATTAGTATAAATGGATAGGGTATGAATGGGTTAGGGTATGAATGTGTACATTTTATTTTATTTTTATTATTAGTATTATTATTATTATTATTATTTACCCATATAATCTTTTTCCGGGATGGACCGTGTGGTGTTGGTTTTGTTTGCCAAGCTTTCGCTCATCGTGTTGTGAGCTTCCTCAGGGCTAGTCAGTAAATGAAGACTTCATTTACTGACTAGCCCTGAGGAAGCTCACAACACGATGAGCGAAATCTTGGCAAACAAAACCAACACCACACGGTCCATCCCGGAAAAAGATTATATGGACAATACCGCAGACCGTGGAAGCCTACGTGAACATATTATTATTTATTTTATTTTTTTTTATTTTTTTATTTATTTATTTTTTTTTATTTTACTTTATTATCATTTCCGCATTAATTTCTTTCTGTTACCGCATGTATATATTTATTTATTTTATTTTGTTTATATTATTGTTTTGTTATGGAATGACTGTAAGCTACATAGCACTATTACTTATTGCCCACAAGTGGCAGATTGTAATATTTCAATAAAGTGTTAATATAAAAAAAAAAAAAGTATAAATGGAAGGCACAATGAGTACTCTGCGAAAGCCTCAAACAAACTGATAAATGTTATTGATAGTTTTATTCTTATTATTATTTGTTGTTGATGTTCTACTCCAAACAGTATTAATCCATGTTATCCAAACCTATCCATGTTAAAATGTGCAGGGTACCGACCACATAACAGCAGAATGTATCAAACCAAAAGAAAGCACACAAAAATGTGTAAACTGTGATAGTTAACATCCGGCTAGCTATCGGGGTTGTATTATCGCAGAACTGCAAAAAATTAGAAATAAAATTAATAGAAAAAATACCAAAACGCAACAAGAGAAAAATCAATAGCCACATGTAAATACCACCTACTACTGAAAAACTGAAAAACATATTAGCAGTGATATGAAAAATGAATATATTTAGCAAAGACTTTAAAAAAAAATGAAGGAATTTCAAAATTCTTTAAAAAAAATCCATGACCAATGCAAAGATATGAAACAAGTGATGACCAAAATTGACAATAAGCCCAAACCAGAGCGTAAATCCAAGGGGGAAATAAGGACTAACCTTATTATAGCTGCTTGGAACGCCAATGGGCTGGTAAAAAATAAAAACGAACTTGAGGTGTTCTTGGAAATACACAACATTGATATATGTCTTATATCAGAAACGCATTGTACAAATGAGAGTTTCTTCAAGTTCAAAAAATACAGATTTTACCACGCGATACACTCAAGTAACTCAGCTAAGGGAGGAAGTGGGGTGTTAATTAAAAGAAACATTAGTCATTATGGCGATTTTAAGAGAGAAAGAGAAGAAGTACAGACAGCAGGAATTACCGTTAAGACAAAGAACTATCCTTTGACTGTTGCCAGTATCTATTGTCCTCCGAGGTATTCATTAAAGAAAGAGCAGTACAAAAAACTGTTTAGTCAGCTTGTTAGCAGATTTGTGATTGGTGGTGTTTTTAATACTAAAAACAACCAGTCGTGATCACGTCTGACTACTAACAAAGGTAGAGAACTATTAAATGCAATACAGGAACTCGGTTGCAATCCTCTATAGACTGGTAAGCCGAAATATTGGCCAATTGATTCAGATAGAGTGCCGGACTTAATAGACTTTTTTGTTTTAAAAAAAATCTCAACCAATTACTTAACCATAGAGAAAATATGGAAATAAGCTCCGACCACACCCCGATTATTCTCACTCTCAGTGAAAAGATTATTTAAAAAATATCAAACACGTCTCTGAGCAACAAAAGAACTGACTGGGAAAGCTTTAAGATTGACCTGGCTAGAAAAATTTGCATGAAATCTTCACTTTCATCAAAAGAAAAAATCGATGATGAAGTTAATAAGCTTGTTACTGATATACAACATTCAGCATGGGAAACAGAAACTAAATGGAAAATATTACCACCTAGAAATAGTTAAGCTTATCAGAGAAAAAGGAAAGCAAGGAAAAAATAGCAAAAGTCTCGCATGCCAAAAGCAAAAGCTGAATGGAACAGATTAACGTCTAAGCTTCGGAAGGCACTCCAAGAATTAAAAAATGAAACATTCATCAACTTTTTGAGTGACGAATGATAATGGTACTGATTATTCAGTCTGGAAGGCAACTAAGACCTATAAGAGACTAATATTACAGGCTGCACCATTAATTGATACTGATAACAAATGGATTAAAAATAATCAAAGCAAAGCTCAAATCTTCGCTTGCTACATTGCGAAAATCTTCTCCCCGCTTGATAGTGAAGTAGAACTTTCCGATGAAGCACCACTATCAGAAATGAATATTAAAATTCCACCAGTCACCATCAAAGAAGTGCAAAATACTATTAAACAGGAAATCACTGCCAAGAAAGCGCCCGGATATGATCTCATCACTGGATAAATATTAAAAGCTCTTCTACGAAAGACTGTAATTAAAATAACAACAATAATAAATGCGGCATGCCGACTTAGCTACGTTCCGCAGATGTGGAAGGTTGCTGAAGTAATCATGATTCCAAAACCAGGAAAGCCACCTCAAGAAGTAACCTCGTACCGCCCCATATCGTTATTACCAGCATTGTCAAAACTCTTCGAGAAGATGCTCCTCAAGAGATTAATGCCCCTCATCGAAGAAAGAAAATTGATACCTGACCATCAGTTCGGCTTTCGGCAGAAACATTCAACCTTTCATCAAGTTCATAGAATTACTTATAAAATTGAGAAAGCACTGGAAGTAGAAAAAGTCTGTTCAGCTGTATTTCCAGACGTAACGTAAGCATTTGACAAAGTTTGGCATCAAGGGCTACTCGAAAAGCTTAATAAAATTCTCCCCGGACAATATGTTCTTATCTTAAAGTCCTACTTGTCTGATAGGTATTTCAGAATAAGACAAGAAGAGACGCATATACTGGGCTCTATGAAATAAGTCCCGGTGTTTCGCAGGGTAGTGTGCTAGGCCCCGTACTCTTTCTGCTCTATACCGCCTATATCCTAGAAGTTGAAGAAGGTGTCATGGCCACCTTCGTCGATGTTACAGCTGTTCTTTCCTTCGGAAATGACAATCAGGAAACCACAAGAAAATAAAACATAACAATAGCCAATATGCAAAGATGGACCTCAAAATGGAAAATTAAATTAAACGAATCAAAATCTGTGCATATTGATTTTACTAACAAAAAATCAACTATCAATCAATAACCATAAAAAACAAAGTGATCCCGTATTCAAATCAGGCTAAATATCTTGGGATGACTCTGGATGCAAAACTTCTATGGAAAGAGCACATTAAAAAAAATTAATACAAATCAATTTTAATTATCAACAGGGATATTGGCTCCCAGGCAGACAATCCACACTGTCTGTAAAATATAAAATATCAATTTATAAGTCCTTAAGCCAATCTGGTCATATGGAATCCAGCTGAGGGGATACACGATGGGCTCCATAAGAAAAATAATCGTAAATGCAGCTTGGTACTTCAGGAATGATGATCTCCACTGAGATCTTTGGGTGCAGACCGTGGAGGAGGTAATCCAAAAATTCGCCCAGACACATCAGGGTCACTTGCTAGACCACGTCAACGCCGAGGCCTCCCATCTCCTCGACTTCAATGCACTGGTGAGAAGGCTAAAGAGGAGGAAACCCCATGAACTAATATAATGTGTTGAGTTTTATGTTCAGAGCTAGCGACATTTGAAGCTCCTTAATCTTGAAAAATATAACTATATTATGCATATATGTTTTAAGTGTGTTGTTACTATTATTATTATTAGAAAAAAAATGCTAATTAGCTCGTAAAGAGCTTGATTGTAATATAAATAAATAAAAAAAAAACAAACTCCTGAGTTGGTTTACGAAGACACCGGCAATATTTGTATGTTCAAACATAATATTGAAAATAGCATAGCTTTTAAAGCAACAGTATACATACAGGAGACATGATAAAACTGCAATCAAATAACCTTTGATTTGTTATTTATTCTTTTAATTGCTGTAATTGGATAGTTGAGAGTACAGTCCATTGAATCCGAAGTGCTTTTTTTTAATTTCTCTTCATCAAGTATATCAAGTCAAAATATCATTGAAGACCTTATAAAATAATAATAAAAATATAACAAAGTTAATTCGAAAACATTATCATTTAAAATAATCTCTATGAAGTCAAATATTGTTGTTTTGAATAAAACAGTAGATCATATAAGATCTAGAGCTGGCAAGAGTAGCACTTTATGGATATGTCTTACCTATTTATTTTTTATTTTTTTTGGAAGTAAACAATAGGAATTATGTTTTTAGGAATTTCACTACTGGTTACAGGCTAAAATCAACAAGTTTGACAATCTTCGATTCTATATCTTATAAAATTAGTTTGATGGAATTTGTAGAGATGAGTAAATGATATTTAAATGAATTGAGAATTCGACTTACTGTCTGTTCATTTGCCTTTATGCTCTATATGCTGCTCTATAATATTAATTTTTAATATAAGATTCAAATGTGCAAAGCTGTTTCTACAGCTACTAAAATATAAACTACTTCAGAAGGTTCTTTTAACCTTGAGTACTTAGTATTGAGAGGATTTTTATTATATCGATTCAGTGCATATGCATTGTTCTTCAAATGCATCCGAAATTTCGTTCAACTATGAAAAGTTGAAAACAAAAATCAATTTATTCTTTGAAAAAATTACAGCTCCATAATTTTCTTAAGAAAATATCGGTGACTAATAATTCTCTCTCTCTCTCTCTCTCTCTCTCTCTCTCTCTCTCTCTCTCTCTCTCTCTCTCTCTCTCTCTCTCTCTCTCTCTCTCTCGTCTCCTCTCCTCTCTCTCTCTCTCTCTCTCTCTCTCTCTCTCTCACTCTCTCTCTCTCTCTCTCTCTCTCTCTCTCTCTCTCTCTCTTCTCTCTCTCTCATCTCTCTCTCTCTCTCTCCTCTCTTCTCTCTCTCTCTCTCTCTCTCACTCTCTCTCTCTCTCTCTCTCTCTCTCTCTCTCTCTCTCGCTCTCTCTCTCTCTCTCTCTCCTCCTCTCTCACTCTCGCTCTCTCTCTCTCTCTCTCTCTCTCACTCTCGCTCTCTCTCTCTCTCTCTCTCTCTCTCTCTCTCTCTCTTCATTCTATCGCAAAATAGAATCCTCCTGAAGCTGTGAAATATACCTTTGGTATAGTTGATGTTCCCAAGAAGTAGACGACACAGCTCTTTGGAGTTGAGAATCTAACACTACTGTCAGCCCATGAAATTTATATCGCCCTGAAGATGATCTACACTGTAGGTCGAACGTCGGCACGTACTAAATATAAGCCTAGTAGGTACTTATTTAGTGTTTTTTTTTACTGCACCCCTCAACTATCTCCGTTCTCAATTAGTGATATAGTTTTTAATAATGATGCACATAATTGTTTTAGGCCGCAGAGCATTAAAATCAATTTGATTTTCTCATGTTTCCAAATCGGTTTTCGGATAGTTGATAAGGAAATCCATGTATAATATTAAGGCATATCTACATTACTAATGTGTTATTCATAACAATTTTAGATAAAAAAATTATATCGTTAAATCTTTATTTAGGAGGCAGTGAATGAGATTTGTACACAGCAAGTTGTTAATTAAAAGTCCTGTATTGAGACTGAGGCTATAGCGGGTGTCCCTTCCGAATCAAGGTTCCCCCACCCCTCATTGTCCTTCTCAAGAATTTATGCGAGGTGCCCTTGTGACGGGCACAATAGCCAACTGGGAGCGGAAGTAGAGCGCATGAATCAGGCACCCCAGCACTGCCCATCCGTCCACTTGTTGCCTTACAGTCTCTTCTCAACTTCACTTCATCTGCTCAGCTGGTTAACTGGACTCCTATCCTGCCTGAGTCAATAGGTCACCGGAAGTCTCACGGATCAAGGGTCTTCTAGAAAACATTGGGTACAACAATTGGGCGGTACAACATCTTCAAACCGATATTTGGGGGTGAAATTGAAATAATGGTTTACACTAACACACTTTGCTCTCTGTTCAATGAAATAACTATTATTCAGTTTTATAAGAAGGGATAAAAGAAGAAAAAGAGATAAAATGTTTGTGCATATTGACTAATATCAATGGAACATGTTTGTGGAGAAATAGCAAGAAACAAGTGTTTCAATGAATATAAATTGGTTAGAATATAACACAAATATCTTCAATATACTAACACATATATTACATCTTATAATAAAGTAAATAAAATAACGAATTTCAACTGAGGCTAGAATAAAGAAACAGCGAAAATTGATGATGATGATGATGATGAATTTTACAGCAACATGCTCCACAGGATGAATTAAAATAGTAAAATATCCAATAATTATTGATATATGATAATTATTGGGCCTACAAAATGCACAAGGAATACAAAAAGGATAAAATGGCTCAGCGCATTGTAAAAATATAAATTGAAATAGTAAAGACTGTTTACTAAAATCATTAGCCGGAGCTTTAGACGAATTTTATATATCAGCAAGTGAAATGGGCTTCAGCCTAAAATTACAAAAAATAAATACTTGATGACATCAAGAAAGGAAAGGAAACAGGCGGAGGTAGCGAAAATAGGCAATTATACATTCCTAAACTGCGCATAATTCAAATATTTATGAGGTATTATCACTAATCATAACAATACTAGAACAGATGCGTATGCGAAAATTACTGAGGAAATATATGTTATTATGCCCTGTACAAAACCCTCAGGTCGAAGTACAAAGCCCTCACTGCGAGCCGGGTGTCACATCATTATGATGAGTTAAAGTGGTTCTTCCCTCCATTCGTAAACAATATTTCCTTAGTGCTTTCCTATACCAATCCATAACTCGCAACAACCCTTCATATATCTATGGTCTCCTCCCATTCAAATCCTCCGTCCAGCACCAAAAAGCAAGATCTCGCCTTTCCGATCTCTACATTCCTTTCACAGAACTAAGGCATTCAAGCGTTCCTTTCCTCGCCCGCTCCACCACCGTGTGGCACTCAATCCCTCCTATCATCCGCCATTCTTCTTCCCCCTAAATCCCTGCTTTTCCATCATCTGTTGGCAATCCCAAAAGGGCGCTCTCCAAGCAGGTCAATCTTCCACTTGAACAAATTAGTATTGAACACTCGATCTCGTTACTACGTGTTTTGTTTATTTTTCCAACAATTACAGAAGATACAGACTTTGTAATACTTTATTCACATGCTATGCCACTCATTCATTTTATTTAGCAATTTCGTTATTAGCTATTAAAAAAAATGACCGTTTTATCAATTTTTATCAGTTTTATCATTTTTTTCAATATTAAAATTCTTTTATTATAATAAGGTATAATATAAAGCATTAATATTTATTAGAAATTATACAATATTGAATATTGTAAAATATAAAAATTTCCATAATAATATAAATGCTAGGTACAGTAATAAGAGGCTTGGGTCAATGTCAATTTGTTATCAATGTATACGATCATATATGAATGAAGATACATAAAATATCAATTTTTAATTAAGACAACTGAGGACAGAAACCATAACTTGGATAAATAAGCTCCTTGATCAAAGCGGTAAAATAGCTAGAATAGCTATCTATATGTGAATGAAAAACATAAAAGGGTCGAATCGCCGATTTTGGATGCAGCCATTGAGAAAACATTCGATACAATGAATAATTTGGTGTGTAAAACGTGTCTTTTCTTGTTGCAAACCACTAAAATTCAGGTCAATATCAACTAATGAGAACTCTAGGGGGGGAATGGCCCCATGACCCCCCTCAAATCCGCCAATGGTCCCACAATAAAGTTTACTTTCTATTCTATTCTATTTTTATTCTAAAACACTAAATACATAATTTAAAACATTAATTATTGTTTTTTTGATTTCTTGCACATCCTGAATAATGAATTATAACTTAATTGA